>NJDD01001088.1:327672-353030 GCA_002245505.1 Calephelis nemesis | reverse complement strand
CACCTGCCACATTATGGGCTTAGTGTCTTCGGCTTATCCTCTAGCTAGCCTCCGCTTCCTCCTCTCCCTACTTTTAAGAGATACAGGCGTGAAAATACTTCTTTTTCCACAAACGCTCCAAATAAAACCGTTTTATCCTCATTAATTAACGTTGCAATATAGATATGTATTGAACATGGGATCCATAAAGAGCAACCTAAGCAAAGTGGAGTGTTTGCCCGCGGCGAGGAGGGTTCCGATTTGTAAAGCATCTCTTGATCCCTCCCCAAACGAGATCCGACTTTAATTTTGCTGAAACGCTCATAAATATATTTTCTAACACAATGTATGGGTATACTTGTCCTAATAGAGACTGGCTATTGCATACGGTTTCGCTCGCATTTGAACATTTTTAGCCAAGTCCTAAAGGAGGAGGATCTCAATTCGGCCGATATATTTTTTTTAATGTTTTTACACCTATTTCTCCGAGATTTCTGAACCATTTTACGTAATTCTTTTTTTATGCGAAATAGTTTCGAATGATCCTATAAAAATTTGATTTAGGTGGGCCAATTAGTTGTTATTATGAGTCGGTGCCTTAAACTAATCACCATATTATAAGTAAGTATTAAAATAACTTGGCACCGACTTCAAACCTATTAGTAAATGGCGCATATAAATAATAGGTATAGAATTAATGTTAAATCTTTGTTAATTTTTACTTTTTACTTTTGAAGTCGGTTTTTATTACCGTAGTTATTTTTATTTGACTTTACTGTGGGAATCACTTAAGCGGTCGAGCAGAAAATCTCAATTTATACTTAAGTATCAATAACTAGGTTTTTATTTAAATAATTAACAAAAGAATAGGTGATTAAAATGAACAAAAAGTTGCAAATACATGTTCTATCAAAATATCCACTTATGAGAGTATTACTCGTAAATAAATACTTACGTAGCACCATACTTACATTACTTAAAAGTCTTAAAACTGCTAAATATCGATTGCTGGTAGTGGGACTTGCAAACTTGCAGGTTTGGGCGCGATGAACATCAGTTTCTTTACCTGGACGTGCATTCTTGTTAATTATTTTAGTATTTGTGATAGACGGACAACAGCCTCTTGGGGTTTTAACGGGGAGTTCGAGTTAAAAAGAAGAGTTTGTTACGCTATTACTCGGGCATAAATAAACTGATTTTGATGAATCTTTTTCAAAAGGATAGTTTATGATTTCGAGGTCCCATTATAATTTTATTATGATCCGACTAATGGCTTATGAGTGACATTCATATAATTTTCTTATAAACAGAATTACTATTAGGATACTGATAAAATGTATGACCATTCCATCTCAAAATCATAAGCTATCTTTCGAAAAAAAGAATGATCGAACTGCGATGTGATCACTAAATGATTAGAATCGGATTTATGTAGGTTTACTGTGTTTAAATTATTTCAACAATTTCGGAATAGAAAGAAATAGAATAACGTTTTAATCATAGGAAAGAAATTCTTATTAACACCAAAAATAGTAACGACGAACAGATAAACAAGTCAACCCAATGCTTACTTGCTTTGGATTAATTGGCTAACCTTACACCGGAACACGACAATGACGACCACTGACGCTAAATGACAGAAATAGGAAAAAAGTAACATTTTGGGTGAGTCTTCGTAAACTCTTTAAACTTTCAAGCTTTTTACATGTTACATTTTTTAAAAAATCCCAGAACCAACATCAAGTAATTATGTGCTGAAATTGCCGAGATAATTCCCACAAAATAGGATGACTCTACAACTACTTAAATAATTTATTTGTGCATTATCATTCACTGTGCATTCTTAGTCGATTAAGAGCCTTCTTGGAGTCCCAAAAGTTCTTTAATTTTTATGCTCGTTTCGTGTAGTAATGAAAGAGCCAGTGTCTAATTTTCTGTTAAAAAAATAACACAATAAGCACGGTGCGGAAAGTTTTTTTTAAAGGAAAACATGTAGTTCTTAAAATCTCACTCTTCCAATAAATATTTTATGTACCGCTGTATACTATGGTCTGGTATGAAAAGAAAAAAAGGTTTGCATGTAACAAATAAATTACTCCACGATTAAAATAATAAACTGTTATAATATTATGCATCATAATGTTCAGAAGTAATATACAATACAATAACTCTTTATTGTGTACCAAATACAGAGAAATTACAAATACAACAAATACATCAATCAGTAGAGAACGTACATCAGATAAAAAAAAATTAAACGAAGTATAAAATATGTCAAATGAGGAAAAGGTCTAAAACAAAACTAGAACATAAAGTATTGAATAGCAAAATTATTTTCGGCAAAAACTGTCATCGTGCTCTACAATATAAATGTAATTCAAACGGAAACGGACGGAGATCTAACGCTTCAGGGAAGATTTCCCAAAAAGTTTAAAAAACTTTGCACTACAAGTTTCCAAACTTTTTCAGAAACATTTAACTTTTGATAGCCTTGTTTAAAATAAGTGAAAGTATAAGACATGTAACGGCCACTGAAATAAGTTAAGAGAAGTTTTAGAAAAAAAATGACCAAAAAAGCTGTAAAAATATTGACATTTTATAATAAATATACCAATACTTTTGTAACAAAAAATATAAGTAGAAGAAGTAAAAATAAAAAAAAATATTTTCCTTGAAATTACTTCAAAACTCATCATATCATAGAGAACTTATAATCATGACTTACCAAAAAAATCTCAATGCGGTGAAACAACTTTTTACAGCAAAAAAAATGAGCATACAAAAATATGAAATCATTCGACTCTTGGGCTAAGTGTTACATGGCTGTGTGAATTTCAGCTTATTTGCGAAGCGATACCGAAGAATCTGAGGGAAAATCTTATAAATACTTGAAATGCTTTCATTCGTTAGATTGTTTTATACTGGAAGGCTTACTGACTTCAACTAAATAACTTAAACCGATAGATAAATAGATATATGTAGAAATTTGTAGGTAGTTGTTGGTAGGTAGGTATTTAGTTATTTGAAGGTATTTTTCTCCGCCATAATAGGTAAATAAGGCATCTTAGTAATTTCTTAGAGATTGGATTTAAGCCTAAATTGGTGTACTTCAGGACTCAGAGCCTCTACCGACGCTACTTTACTACAAATTAAAAATACTCGTAATTCTATTGTAACATTAGGTACTAAATTTCAGGATTAAACTTGAATCTGAACATGAAAAAAATGTTAAAGATTACATTTGGTTTAATTATGGTAGTTAATAACCACGTTTATTAAAAAACATTTGACAGCATTAAATTTTAAAACTAGCACACACTCATACACACATACACACACACACACAAACTAAACTTGTACATCTTTCTAACAATAGCAGATATATTCTCTGCTGACTGATTTTGATCAAACATAACTTAGATTTTAAGACGGGCTTCATTCTTCAAATATTTTAGACTTGATCTGAATTGCTTCAATGGAAAGCCTATTGTGCAAGTCTACCGGCAGTCCTACCCTCCAGACCTGAAAATAACAAAATCATTATGGTAGTCGAAATAGGCACGTAAGGAGGTAGATCCCTACCCGGGCAAATAGCTGCACAGAATTTTACCACCGGCGGTCTAATTAATAACCAATATTTTAGCCAGCGCTTACCTCTTATGAGCTAACAGTACACTACAACTGTACAGATTAATGTCTAAGTTAGTTAATAGTCTAAGCATTTTAGTAGGCGACAGTCCTTGAGCTATCCACCTCAATTAGAAACCTTAAAAGGACTAAAATATAAATAATTTTAAGTCCTAGGTAATTAATGACGACGGATGCGGTTGAGTCCAATTAGCGTGCGTTTTTAATTAAACATGAACGTGAGTCTCTACCGCAAACGCAACGCAGTAATGAGCACGACTAGCGCATACGAACTGTTCACACTACCATGTAATTAGAGAGATAAATAATCACCATTTATTGAGAGCTTCTCTAGTATAGGTTTGGTCCAACCAAACCAAACCAGTGTTGCCAATTTCAAAATGGGATCTAGCATAACCATGGTTAGCAATAAAGTTCTGTTTGCTAGAAAAAGTAAAGAAGGCTTTGCAGGCTTGACTACGCTAATGAAAAGCTTTAAAAAATTTCCTTGTTAGTTGAGTTTTTAGTAGTATATGTGCATTGTTGGTGCTAATAAAACAGTTTAGTGGTGTGTATTGTGTGGAGCTGGATATATTTGGGAGTTTGAGCTTCCGGTAAGTCCAATTCATTCTTAGCGCACTATTTTGTCTGTTTTGTTACGCCATAATACGTATACATTTTTTAATTATTCAAAACATGAATTATTTAAATCGAAAAGTCCATTCAAAATATATTACAAAATTAAAAATGTAATTCTTAACAAAATACCTACCTACGCTAGAAAATTATAAATCGCGCGCATGTTGCGCGACGACCGACGACACCACGTGAGTTTGTATCACACTAGCGACTTGACCTGGCTTCGCTCAGGTAGAAGAATAATAGAATAAATCGGGGAATGTAATCTATACTAATGATAAAGAGAAAGATTTTATTGTTTCTTTGTATGTTTGTTTTCGATTAGGCTCTAAAGCTGCCCGGCCGATTCGGTAAATTCTTATTCTATTCGACTACCGCATTACCGCTAATAAAAATAGGATTTTACCTCGGTAACATACTTCATTCCTACGGGAAAACCGGTAATAGGACAATGGGAGTAGGGGAGAATTACCCTTTCGTGTTGAGAATGCCACATGCACTGCTGTAGGTATGTCAACTTCTAAACGTTTTCACCGATTGAGTTGAAATTTTGTAAGTGTATTTCCACTGTTTCTCAGAAACGTATTAGGTATGCAGAGCAAATATTTTTTTCTATAAACGTACATAAAAATTAAACGCTGTAATACAGGTCACTACGAGCATACTCAGAACGTTTGACAGGATAGATACACCAATTATAAGGAGGAAACATTTGATTGCTGGTTTGTTTGTATTGAATAGTATTGAAAATTATTTTACGATTGAAAGCGAATACTGTCCCTGATGAACATAAGCTACTTTTTGAAGCAGGACTATACTTCATTCCCACAGGACAACGGGTAATGGGACACCGGGTCGTAAAAATGATCCTTCCGTACTTACTTATTTCACATACCTAACTTCTAAACGGTTAAACAGATTTGAAATTTTAAATGGGTATTTCGATAGTTTTCTGTATGGTTTCAAAATACAATTAGACCCGGTAAGTGTAGCTGCTGTCGGTATGTCATCTACACTATAATGTTAAAGAGGAAAGATTTGATTGTGTGTTTGTTTGTATTTAATAGGCTCCGAAACTATCAGACCGATTTGAAAAAGCATTTTACTATTAGAAGTAGTCATTATTGCTGATGCACATAGGGTGCCTTATTTCTATGAAAAATTAGAAATTAGTAATGTAATAAATAGGTACATGTGACTTTGTAAATTAAATTATACAAGTATTTGACCGTAAGAAAAAAATGGCAATTTGTTTTATCATGATAGGAGAGACATGAATCTGCGCGAAAATTACTTTGTCATCAGAGTAGTTAATATTTTCCTCTATATTTTTACTTAAATTCAATCCAGTTTATTTGTATCCTATTTATCATTTGGCCATGCTGTTTTTTCTATCGCAATAATTGTCTTCTGTTGACTTAGGAAATTACTGTCCAATTACCGCACTTAAATTAATATTTTCATGTATTACTATGCCACTATTTTGTGTAGAAAATGTCAACTTAATGACTGTTTAAAAGACAATTAATGACTCTGAGTGCGACTGTTGGACAGTAATTTCCTTATTAAAAAGAAGACATTTATTACGATAAAAGAAACAGCATAGCCAAATGATAATAGGACACAAGACAGCTGGATTGAATATAATTAAAAATATAAAGAAAATATGTACTAACTTTCATAGTAAAAATAAAATAAAAACTTACAACATAAAATATCAAAATAATTCTTACAAGAAAAAGATTTGTCGAAGACGTAATTTTATGATTTATAAAATTGAACAATATTTAATAACGAAATAGGAGGCAGCATGGCCAAATTTTAGCCTACCTCAGAAGGACAAACTGATTAAAAAGGGGAATCCAAATATTATGAATATGAATCGAATTCTATTTGAACGAAAAATAATTTTTGTCGAATGAAATGGCAGCATGGTCTTTGGTCATAGCCTGTCTCCTGTGAACGAATGACAAAAAAATGATAAATAAAGTATTGAGGTTTGGCGCCATCTTCACAATCAAAAATTCCATCGAAACTGTGAAGATGGTCGCATGAGTAAAACTCAGACATACTTTTTTATTGGTCTGTGGAGTAAAATTATTCAATTTAAGTGGCTTTTTGTTCAGTTAAAACGCACAAGTTAAATAATAATTAAAAAGAAATAATTTATGAATAAGTGAGTGTATCGCGTATTTCTTCGTTGTCACCTAATCTCACTAATTGAGCTTGGAAGGAAGCTATCCTGCTATTGCTGTACTTAAGATCTGACATGACATTCTTTAATGAAAACCTTTGCTAAACAATTATTTTCAATTGCATAAGATAATGAACGAGAACATGGCTATCCTGATAGTAAGAAACAATAGTGGAAACAGACACGATAGATTCTATAGATATACATCACTGTCCTGGGGCCGATGTGTTGGGTCATGGTTAGGTCTTATACGTTAGTCTTCGGGCTACCGCCTGATTCACAATACGACAGCGTCAAACAGCGTCACTATGGCAGCACACGACTATCTACTCTAGTACCCATTGCCAAGGTAAAGAGGCAGTCTCTTCTAAACAGGAAACTCAAAACAAAACGGGGAAGTAGACAGATTTTTTTATACCGATACATTCGAAATACTTATAGGCTATACGTTTATCAAAATTGTTCAAAATCATGATCTCGAACTCTTTGGGTAATATAAATTCTTAGCTACCTGCTTACCTAAAGAAAATAGGATATCAAAAAAAAAGTGCGATTCTTTGTATATTCATAAAGAAAATTATATCTCGTCATGTTATATGTAGTGTATACGCGTTACGGTGAAAATCGTGTTTGTATATTCGTGATTTATTGCGTTACAAATTACTGCGGTCGTGTCGCAGTCAAATGCTACTTTCAGACAATTTGTGAAAGTCAATAAATGTTAAGGACTAATGCCCATATTACAAAATTACTTTAATTTTGCAAATCTACAATTTTAAATAAAGATGGTAATTTTACATGTACTCTTCTTGTTATTAGCGACCGGTTCACTTTTCATAGCATCTTCAGCTTTGATTAGAATACTAAAGACTAATAAATCTACTTTATTTTATATTACCAATCGAAATTGCGTAACGTCGTCGTGAACAAACTACTACTAAGGGATACCAACCACAAATTTCCCATAAAGGTGGAATTAGGTTTTATGATATCATCATCTTTTTTGTGAAGCATTACATAGAAAAGAATTAAATTTAAATAACAATGTAGTTATCTTTACATGCAAAGGCCCGATTAAACTGTAAAAAGAGAAACCAGTTCGATTTAAAGAGTTAAATAAAACATGTTGTGGAAAAGTGCAAGTGTTATTTGAAAAAATGTGAATGCATTGGAATTCTTTCACGGGTTTGCGGTGCATTATTTTCCAGAATCTATTGATTCCTTTACATTTTTAATCTTTTATAGATTGCTATTGCCACTTTTAGACAGGATTTGCCGATTACCAAATGACAGCAGAACGCAGTTTATAGTTTCAATTACATATATTGATTAGTTTGAAACACACTTGCATAGTGGTCGCAATATTTTTAGGAGTTTTTATTTTTTTATTTTGATGGCATGAAATGATTAAACCGTGTTTACTCTTTAAAAAAATGCGTATTTAGAACTGAAAATCAGAGGGTGTATAATTGACCGTCCCTTATATCATAAGTGTAAGATTTTTGAATTAAAACTTCTTTATCGGCGTTGCGCACTTTTTTGGAATTAATAAAAACTTCTAAACTCGCGTCTGGACACGTGACCTGATTCGTAAGTCAAAAATTCGTAAGACGGCGCAGGGCGCTTGCGCGAATGTTCGTTTTGTCATGTTTGTGTACGATAAGGCAATAAATTAATATTGTATTCTACCACATAAACGACAGTACTTTCATACTGATAATTAAAGCAATTAGTGCAAAATTATTCCCTAACCATTCCAAAATATCAAAAATGTTTAATATAAACGTTTAATATATTCAAGTTTTTATTTGTGCCGGTACTCCCGGAATGCAACCCGTCGTTTTTTTTAAATTAAAATAGAACAGCTTAGGGAACAACAATTAGAACAACACCAAATAATCAAAAAATAATTATCAAAAAGTCATGCATGCATGCATTATATCAAATCTAATCGATAACTTTCTTCGTTTTGCACTAGTTGATACTGTTGTTTCTTCAACTAAAACTATAAATTAGTCTTTTTGGCTGAAGAAAATAGATTTTCTGATTAAACACAAAAGACAAAATAATTTAAAAGCAGTCAAACCATCTGTGATTAAAACTTCCGTTTGGATTATATCCAAGTATTTAACTTGAGACTAGTATTTTCCTGTTACGGAATTAGATATACTGGCTACCCATGCGACCAAATCATAACATGTGAGCCCTAACGCTAAAGCGGCAGAAAAAGATGTTGTATCGGTACCAAACCCAATAATATGAATTACTGGATCATTTTACAAACAGGCAATGGGTCATCACATCCCAATACTTAGGCGTAAAACAACACTAAAATATATATCAGACATTATTAACACTACCCGATTTTATAACTCAACCACAACTTGCGTATACGACCTAACAGTACCTGAAATTCAATTACTTATCCTTGTTTGATATTTCTCGAGTTGATTTAATTAAACGCGGCATAAACGTTTGTGGATGAGACGTTAACTGTTAACGTTGCTCACGTTGTGTCGTATTGCGTACCGTAAATTATTGGTTTGGAGACGCATAAAGCCTTTATATTGTCAAAGATATTCAGCTTTATTGCTTACATTACGAAGTTTAAATTAAATGTTAACTACGGAAGTGAAATAACTCTTATAATTTTTGTAGTGAAAACTTCTTTATCGGCGTTGCGCACTTTTTGGAATGGGTAAAAACTTCTAAACTCGCGTCAGGACACGTGACCTGATCGAAAATTCGTAAGACATCTGTGCGTAAGATGGTGCAGGGTACTTGCGCGTATGTTCGTGTAGTTATGTTTGAGTACGATAGCGCAATAAATGAATATTGTATTCTACCACATAAATGATGGTACTTTCATGCTGATAATTAAAGCAATTCGTGCAAAATTATTCCCTAACCATTCCAAAATATCAAAAATTCACAACGTTAATATTCAAGTTTTCACTTCTGCCGGTACTCCCGGAGTGCAACACGTCGTTTTTTTACCGACCTGAGGCTGCGGTGTGAAATCTCTTGCATGATCCCAAGTGGAATCACTTAAGGAGTAGACAAAATTAATATCCCTGAACAAATGACACAAATTGTTTTAACTCTACTAGTCAACGAAACTAAGCTAAGGCCTATTGTACAAGTCTACGGCTACCCTATCTTCCGAACCGATACATGACATAATCATGATAGTGGCAGGGGCAAGTGTAGCCTTCGCAAATACCTATTCATCCCACCTTAGTTATTTACAAAAAGTCCAAAAGAGTTTCAAACGCACTGCCATCGGTACGTGGTACATACGACACTTTTGCAATAAGCATGTTACTTCAGGTTGTCGGAAGGGAATTGACAAATCTCACAAATCACCAAAAAACGATGGAGGCGTTAAAGAATTTCTAAAACTACCCCGCTCAAAATAATCCTCGTCTCCTTTTGATGTAAGCCACAGTCAAACCTATGCTCGCCTCTTAGAAGCCTGTAGGTAAACAATTTGCCTATTCCCAAGAGGCTACTAACAATAAATAGCTTGAACCTTAAGTGTCGAAGTAATTAATTTAGATGCCAAGGAAATGAAGAAATGAATTGACGCCGTTAGCTGTTTAGGGTTTCTTGCGAAGAAGGGATCATAATGAATTGCCTTTTTGTTAGAAAGCTCATAAATTTGCGCTCGCTACTGAGTTCCTAATTTGGTTTACGACTGCGGTTGGTGGCAATGCTTACTGTTTATTTCTTGCTACTGAAACATTCATTTGTAAATAGTTGGAAAACTAAAGTTAGTTTATCAAAGCTAATATCATAAATGAATTTTGGGCTCAAAATTTATAAAGTTCTAAATTTGAAATCTTGATGCATTACCACAAAAAATAGACAAATATTAAGCTACCCTGTTTGAAATTGACATCAAACCAATAATATGCTACGCATGGACGGTGATAAAATTTTAAACAGTATTTAGTTAAACGAGTCTTTTTGTAGTAATACGGATCGGGTCTATAACATATAAATTTAAAATTGTTAACGAACCCCGAAAAAACCTATATGTAATGTAACCAAGACTTATCTCGGTCACTTCAGATTTCAAACAAAACTTTGCATCGAAGTCAGTCCATCCGTTCAAAAGTTATGATATCACAGACAGACACGTACACACACACACACACACACACACAGACACGTTGAACTTATAACATCCCTCGTTTTCCGTCGGGGTTAATAATATGTCAGGTCAGCTTTGAAATAAAAAACCGCATCAAAATTCATCCATCCGCTGAAGAACTACAATGCCACAGACAGAACAGACATATACACATATACATACAGACATATACCTATATACACACATACATACACACAAACAAACATATACACAAAATTAAAAAATTAATTAACTTTTTTTAATACACTTATAACTTGAATACTATTCTCATTTATAATATCATGCTTAGTACATTAACGTGCTCGAGTTTTATAGTCGCGCACTTGATCTAAATTTAATTAGGTAGCTATTGATTAATTATAATATTACCGTTAAATTTGGGTAAATTTAACCTTATTAAAACTACCTACCTATTGATTAATTATAATATTACCGTTAAATTTGGGTAAATTTAACCTTATTAAAACTATATTTTTACATCAATAAAATTGCCTTTGTCTGACCCTAGCCGATGGTTAGCAGATTTTTAATATTTCTATTCAACCGCATGTGGTTCCGGGTTCGATGCCCGGGTCGGGCAACAAAAAGAAAATTTGGTTTTTCCAATTTTCTTATAAAAAAATGTTGCTCGGAATTGGATATGTGCCCGGCTGGCGATAGACTTGCCATCTGTCACATTGTGGGACTCAGTGTTTTTGGCTAGTCGTGGGTGCCCTGATTGTGCCTTTGCCTACTTCCTTGGAGATATGGGCGTGAAGATACTTACTTACTTACTCACCTTTCCCAAAAATTTAATAAAATCTATCGACCTGTTTGCTTTCCAGAAACTTTGTTTCCTTTTTACTAAGAAATTAAATAAAGTATTTTTTTACAGAAATAGATATTCATAAATCAGACGAATGCCGTTCCGAGTGGGTGGAAGTGCGTGATGGCTATATGCCCAACGCCCCAGTCCTAGGCCGTATTTGTGGGTCCGGAAAAGGGCCTATAATGCGGTCTACAGGCTCCAGGCTCACCGTCGTGTATCAACCAGGGTTGAGACCCAAACCACATAAAGGATTTAAAGCACACTATGAAGGTATGAATGAATAAACTTTAATGTGCACATTAAAAAAATATAAATACTATTAAATATGACACTATTGAAACTCTATCAACTTCCCCAATATTTGTTACCTTGAAAAATGGACGTACCTACTAGAATTAATAAAATAACGTATTGTAATACATTTTTATTGCTCTCATAGTAACGATACAGTAACACCAGGGTTTTGGTAGTTGTACTTAAGTAAGTAAAAAAGTAAACTTTTGATAACATATTTTTTATAAATAATTGGTATAACAACTAAAATGGTTCTTATATTTAACACCTAATTTCTGTGTGTTATTCATAAAAATAGGTTCCAGACCAGACAGATTGAAAATATTGAATTTTGAAGACGAGCAATCGCTTTTGTTTACTTTATATTCCTCATTTTTTTAAACTTTTGTGCCTGCTAACACATACCTAAATATATAAGTACAATAAATAAATATTCCTGGACAAATTACACAAATTGAATCTAACCCCAAAGTAAGCAAATTATATGCTTGTGTTATGGGTGTAAGTCAACAATACTAATACATAGAAATACTTAAATAGATACCAGAATAAATTTAATAAACACCCAGAACCGGAAAATGCAGACATCTAAATGTTCATTACACAAATGCCTTTCCCCGTCGGGGATCGAACCTGAGCCTCGCGGTTGATCGACCAACGAGGCGGTCTGTCCAAACGAAATACTTGTAATACCCGAACGAAATGTGTTTCTAATATTCATTACAGAAAAAAATAAAGTTATTTAATCAACTTTGGTACCCATGGATCTGTCTGTCTGTTACTAATCCAGTAAACCGCATCTAAGCTACTTGAATAATAACAATTCTTGCTTAAAATCTGAACTTAATTCTCAACTCTAATTGGGTATTACCAACTTTTCTTAGTAATAACAAATATGTTTGTATTTATTTTGCATATTTTATGTTAAAACCTCTTTAGAAACTTTCGCCCATGACTAATAAAATTGCTAAATTATATTCTAAATATGTTTTCGCAGCCGTTTGTGGTGGAGATATCCAAGTGAATAGCAGCGGGCATTTGGAGTCCCCAAACTACCCGGACGACTATCAGCCGAACAAAGTTTGCTTATGGAGACTATCCGTACCACCGGTAGGTATTTTTCTTATTACAGCATTTAAGACATAGGAAGGAAAAGAAGCAGGTGGGCTTAATACGATAATGGCAGCAAGAGTGCAAGTTTCTTATATCTTTCTCACTTAAATGTCAAGGTAAACTAGGATGGCTACAAAGCAAGATTTGATATTATATCCTCTTTGAAAATTGCTGAAACATATTTTTACACATTTTAACACTTTTACGTATTTTATTAACTTTCATATATATTTAAACTGTTATGCTTAGGCTTTGTTAAATTAAATTCAATATATTTTCGCTTTAATTTGACCTATTTTTATATATGGATGACTATCATATAAGCTAACTCTGAATAAATTACACAAATTGACATAGCCTCAAAGTAAACTAATTATATTTGTGTTAAGAATGTAAACGATACAAATACATAAAAAATACTAAAACAGATACTATAATAAATTTAATAAACACCCAGTCCCGAAAGTGCAGACATTTAAATGTTCTTCATCACCCAAATGTTTGCTCCTATAATTCGATTAGTGCAAATCTAATGAAATTTAATGCAGCCTGCATTAAATTTCATTTGCATTTAATTAAGCCTGCATTTTCAAATATTAGGCAAAATCATAAAAGAATTGAAAAGCAAAATATTTTTGTTTACAAGAAATACATTTTTATAATACGCTTTTACATTTTATAAGGACTGTTTCCAGCAGTACACTTGAGAAGTTTGCCTGACATATATTTTAAGCGTACAAATAAGCCCAAACACAAGTACAATGTTAAGTTTTAAGGATAATGCTCATTTGGAAGGATCGGGATAGACATAGATCTCTTGCATACAAGAGCAACGCCCACTGTACCGGGGCGCATCACCGCAGAATTCCTTGACGCACCCCGCGCGCAATCTCCTATGCGGACTGCAGTGACCAAAGATCACGATGTCACCAGAACAGAGCAATAAAGGCATTTTAACGCTAAAGTTTCGTATATGACAACTACTAGAGACGGTAATTTCCATACTTGTCACCTCTCTATTTTTTGTTGTACTCTTTGGCACTGAGTAACAAAAATATCTACCAGTGTGCATTGCAAAGCGATGCGCCCTAACCCTATACGCTCCGCCCCGTCAATAGTGGGCGCTATGCTTTAGATATTACCACGTCCGCCTTCCGGATCCACAGTCAAATCTGCTCTATGTCATAAAAATTCTGTATTCCAATTGATGCATGCATGCAAAATTTCATCTCAATCGGCAACCGTTAAGTGTTCCGGTCCTATTATCAACGAAACGTAGTCTGTAAGTTTAACCAGTTGTGGTTTGCTCAAAAGTAACGGAGCGTTACTCACATTTAAAAAAAAATGTGTGCGTGTACTAGCGTACACTCGTAAGAAGTGAAACTTCTTTATGACGTTATTTTTCAAAAAATAATTTACTATATACAACTTTACAGAAATTGATTAAATAAAGTTTACTGCCAATCCCTACTTCGCTGGAGAAAGTATACTTCGAATCACGCGTGGTAGGGATGAGAACAAAGATGGCGCGTAACGGAAAAATGTGACGCGTAACACAAAAATTTTCACTTCAAGAAGTTTCACTTCAAGAATGTTCAGAATTTACTGTCGAAAACGAGCGATCGTTGTTAGCAATCGTACAATATACTACCATACGTAATGAAAATTCATCTAATACCTTTTTTTTAAATATTGGAAGAACATGGAATTTATATTGGAAGGCAAACAAGCAGATAGATTTCGTGGTGGTAAGAAATTCACGCCGTCTAAAGATACCTAAGATGGTAATGGTGGATTGCCAACCTGAGGCCGGGATGTTAGGCCACGAGCAAAAGTAAGTTTACCGGCTACTTTATCTTCCGGATCGGAACATGTCAACGGACGAAGCCTGGAACAACACGGAGACACAAATCAAGCCAACAAAAACGACTGAAGGTGTATTTTCTCTTATATTTCTTAAATAAAAGAAAGCATTAAGTAATATTAACGCCGAATGTAAGCGAATGGAAATGTTTGTTTTTATTAGGCTATCCTACACCAAAAGATGTATTTCAATAAAATTCCTGTGTATCGTGGCCAGACTGATACAGTATAAATACCTTAATAAATATAATTCCTAAAATATCAAGAAATAGGTACTACGATAACAAATGAAATATTTATTACATTGAACGTTTCTTTGAGGGATGCCCAAGGGAAACAAACTCGTAAGTGGTGTGAATACCCCTTTTGTGAAACAAATATTATTATATTTATTTCTGAACATTTCCCCAGAGCTGAAATTAAATATGTTCATGCCTTGTCACTTAAACTGACACTGTTTTAGGCCAGTTCTGTTTTTCTAGGTTTCTTTTATAATATTTGAATAGGTAAGGCGGTGGTACCAATCCAGGCGAGTTGCTGCGAAACTCTGTCACCTAGTCAGATGTCACGGTGCTAGTGATCGTAGGCTTATGCTCGCCTTTTACGAGCTGCCTGGTACAGGAAGGCAGATATTCTTCAAGAGGTTAGCAGAGATACATCACAGAATGTGATAGGTGAAACCTGTTACATTTCTCCCCCGCCTCTGTGGTCTAGCGGTCCGACGTCGGACTTGACTTCTTGTGGTCCCGGAATCGATCCCCGGAAAAAAAAAAGAAAATATATGTTTCCAATTTTCTAGTAAAAATAACGTTGCCGGGATTGGATATGGGCCCGTTTGATGATAGGCTTGCCACTTATCACACTGTGGGGCTTTGTGTCTTCGGCTAGTCGTGGGTGCTCTGGCTGTGCCTCTGCCTACTCCTTTGGGGATATGGGCCTTACCGCCTACTATTACTACTACCAATTTCATTTTGTGTTTACCTATATGTATAACGTCAATCGCATCTATAAGATAGTTATTTTTTACTGACTTCTAAAATGACTTATTTTTTACATCTAATTTCGTTATTAGATTTTTCCATCACTTGTGAACCGATTGGAAAAAAAAAAATTTTAATTGAACAAGCGTACTTCCCTGGTCCCATTGTCGCCGAGTCTGGGTCTGATGATGCAGTCCTAGAGAAATTGAAGAAAATACTTATATTTGTGTACTCAGAAGACCTTGAAATCAAAGTCTTTTTTTTAATTTTACTTCGCTTAAATTTTATTTATCATTAAGAGAGCCGCGCGCTTGTTTACTATTTTGTCCTATAAAAATACATAAGATTAAATACGTCCGCTTGCTTGCCATTTAAACGTTTAAACTACAAAAAGTTATTTATTTGTTATACTATAAAAATAACATAAAAAAATATCGTGTCCTGAAAACCTTTTTTCAGACCGTCAAAGTAAAGCTTTATTGCTTTATAAGTAAGGGTAATAAGGTAATAAAGTATGTAACTAATTAGAAAATACCTTTTGTGCGAATAATAACAGACATTTGTAGACTCAAGTAATTAATAAGGATGATTTATAGCAAAATTTGGCCATCGCGTGCTCTCGTCGCTGGTTCTTTCTTATATTAATTGTTTATTTAATTTTTGCGTGACCAAATTTTTTGTGAATTTTTAGTGAAGAAAATTAAACCTGATAGTGGTGATTGAAATCCTTCTGAAACGTCTCTACCGGTTTTCGTAAAATTTCGTGAACATATTGAGTAGGTCTGAGAATCGACCAACATCTATTTTCCATACCCTTTAGTGATAAGGGTTGTCCACCCTTAACATTTTATAACGCAAAACAACGTTTGCCGGGTTAGCTAGTCAAATATATAAAAATCTCGTGTCACGGTGTACTTGATTGAACTCCTCCGAAACGACTCGACCGATTTTCATGAAATTCATATTATCATATTAATTAGGTCTGAGAATCGGCAAACATCTATTTTTCACACCCGTAAGTGATGAGGGTGACTTATCCCAATTTCTTTTTACTAAAATCACATTTAAAATATAGCAGAACAACGTCTGTCGGGTCAGCTAGTATCCTATAATATTACAAGTGTAAGTTGTATTATTTTGTCTCTTGCGAGGTAGCATGTATTACCAACAAGACTTTTGATCTAGTGCTATGTAGCAACACTAGCAAATCAACCGGAAAGATCTCCACTGTCTCACAATCTCTCTATATTCTACACGTTTTAAGCTAATTTCAAGGCTTTAATGTGACAATACCAAATACCTTCTTATATAGAAGACCTTTTATACTCTAAAATGGCAAATTATATACTTATCATATGGTAGTTAATGAATTATATTATAGAAATACACTTAAACTAGTAAATCTTTTGTATTACAGTATCTTCTACAAGCTCGTATTACTAAAGGGGTAGGCAGAGGTAGGAACAACCATGACTAATGGAAGACACTTAGTCAGAAAACGTGATTTGTGCCAAACCTAACACCAATCCGACAGTTATCCAAACCATTGCAACGTGTTATTGTTATTAGGAAATTGACTTAATTAACAAATTGAAAAATGGGACTGAAATGCCTTCGGCTAATCGTGGGTACGCTGGTTGTACCTCCGCTTTCCTCTTCAGGGATACGGGCTTAAAGATACTCACTTAAGTAAAAATTAATTTTAAATTTTGATGTAGGTGAAACTGCAGGCTCTTGCCAGTATAATATAAATATTTAATAAGATCCCGGTAGATATCATTATCTTATTTTCAGGATTATCAAGTGGCTTTAAGGTTCCATTCGTTTGAAGTGGAAAACCATGACAACTGCAATTATGACAAAGTTATAGTCAGAGATGGAGACTCCATGGACAGTCCATTCGTAGGAATGTTTTGTGGCTACAAAATTCCGCCCGATATCAGGTACGTTATCAGGTACCTCATAGGTACCTCAGAATATCAGGTATGCTCACGTTTACATTTTCTATAAAAAATCAAGATACTGACAATCAGATCTATGTAATAATAAGAAAGCAATGGTATGAAAGTTGGGTGAAAGTTAGCACGTTACTTGCTAAACCTAGGAAATCCTAGCACATTAAAAACAAGCGATCATAGAACTTCCGGTCTAAGATGCGCACAGTGACAACCTTCAGAGCTCGGGCAGTGAATTTTTTCTCTGTTCTGACAAAGGCACCCCATTTCCTTGACTAATTAAAACTAGCGGTTTCGCTTCTTTTTGTTCGTCAGTCGCGTGAGTCTTTTTCTATGCCAACTATTAGTCTACATAGCAAATTAAGTATACTTGAATCCCCTTGCCTAACCGTCTCCTCAAACCGTCTACCCATGCAATAAAAATATATTTATAACCTGATGTGTAGGTAACGCCTAGTGGCGAATGACTGATCTTCTCCTACAGTAATCACGAGTATATCGAAGTGCCAAGTCGAGATTCGAGGTGAGCGTTGTAGGCCCAACTCAAAGTAATCAAATAAAAAGAAGACGTCACATCGATTTCGTTTCATTCTTTACCCCATGCTTTTTGCAGGTCGACGTCAAATAAGCTCTTAGTAATCTTCGAATCAGATAGTTCTGTGCAAAAAGCTGGTTTTTCCGCGACTTTCATGAAGGAGTTTGACGAGTGCGCGTCCATTGAGCACGGCTGCAGCCACTCGTGCGTGAACACACTCGGCGGGTACGAGTGTGCGTGTGATATCGGATACGAGCTGCACTCTGATGGAAAGAAGTGTGAGAGTGAGTATTGTTATTTTCACAGCGTTCACATAAGATTATAATATTATCATATAATAAAAATAAATAAATAAAAGAAATATGGACAAGTCACACAAATTGAATCTAACCCCAAAGTAAGCAAATTATATGCTTGTATTATGGGTGTCAGTCAACAATTCTGGTACATACGAGGGTCAAACTGAAAGTTCTTAGAAAATCAAAAACTAAGCATTGTAGCAAGTTATTAGTTTTATTATAACTTTTCAAAATAGCGTCCATTCACATCAATACATTGCTGCATTCGATGGAACCATTGAGAAAAGCACCTTGCCCACTCGGCCTTAGGGGTCTCTTCGACGGCGTTTTGAAACGCAGCCACTGCTTCTTCGGCATCCATAAAATGTTTTCCTCGAAGTTTTTCTTTTATTTTCGGGAATAAATAAAAATCGCAGGGTGCGAGGTTGGGGCTATACGGCGGGTGACCCAGTAATTCCACGTCTGAGGTCGCCAAATAGTCGATCGTTTGCCTGGCGGTGTGCGACGAGGCATTGTCGTGATGAAGGAGGATCCTGTTGCGAGGTCGTTTCTCTCGAACTTTTTCCAAGACAAGTGGCAAACAGTTGTTAGTGTACCTCTCTGCATTAACCGTTTTCTGATCCTCTAAGACAACTGTCGCGTAATGACCTGTCTTTCCGAAGAACGAGGCCACCATCTTTTTTCCAACACTTCGACCTCTCTTCACTTTAGTTGGCAACTCTTCGGAAGGAAACACCCACTGAGCAGACTGTCTTTTGGTTTCCGGATCATAACAGTAAATCCAGCTTTCGTCACCCGTTAGTATGGCGAACATAGCATTTGAGTCACCTCCGTTAAATTTTTGGATCATTGCTCGGCACCAATCAACACGGCGAAGTTTTTGAGCCTCGGTCAAATTATGCGGTATCCAGCTGGCACAAAGCTTCCTGACCGCTAAATGTTCATGGAGGATTTTGTGCACTTGACTCATACCTATGCCTAGACTTGTCCGAATCTGCTGATAGGTCACTCTTTTGTCAGTCTCTATCATACGCCGCACAACACTGATATTGTCTTCAGTCGTCGCTGTAGAAGGCCGTCCCTCACGCATCGGTGAGATTAGTTCGACCACGTTTGAATTCATTAAACCAGTTGTAAACTGTGGCACGAGATGGGGCTTCATCGTGAAAAGCCAACCGAAGTCTATCATAATTTTCTTGTTGACTTATATGACATCGAAAGTCATAAAAAATCATTGCACGAAAATTTTCTCGGCTTAAATTCATTCTGACGTGCACAGACAATTTTCAATTTGCCGCCAAATCGTAAAACAAATGACAAGTTAATGAAATGTATACTCAATATTATTGGTAAAGAGTTCTATTTTCAAAATTTAAACTTATTTTTTTAATATAATGCTTTTAAGTTGCCAGTTCTAAAAACTTTCAGCTTGGCCATCGTAGAAGTACTTAAATAGATACCCGAATAAATTTGATAAACACCAAGACCCGGAAATGCAAACATCTAAATGTTCATCACACAAATGCGTCGTCGGGAATCGAACCCGAGTCTCGCGGTTGATCGGTGTAATTAAACGTGTACGCTAGCCACTCAATCAACGAGGCGTCAATCAAAAGGCATAAATGATTCATAACAAACATCATAACAAATACATGTTGGCTGTAGAAACAAATATTTTAGAAGACCTTAATACTTACTTTGCTAATCTGAGTTGTCCAAATATTTCGTATTCTCATACGAAATATTTAGTTATTTATAAAATATTGGTTGTAATTAAGGTGGTATTCGGATGAGTTCAGTTCTTGGACGAGAGAACAGGATTCTACCACACAATCTGTCTGAATGAAGCAGACGCAGAAAAAACATGTTATACCACGTTGTCTTCAAGCTTTTGTTATTTTTATCGTTACCCGTTGCTTAGAAGCTTAGAAGTGTAGTACGTATAGTATTTTTAAGAAAGAAAGAAAGAAAATTATTTATTTGCGGAATATGTGTGTAAACGAGATGTTACAAAAATGTTTAGGTATATCAACATATTCTACCATATTTTGGTGTACAAATATTTTAATATTTATAAAAAATATTAATAATAATAATAAACTCTTTATTGTACAACTAAAACATGAAATTGTTACATATTACATTTATAAAAACATATTTTATACAAGAGGCGGTTTTATCGCTAACAAGCGATCTCTTCCAAACAACCAACGCTTAGAAGATAAATACATTAAAATAAGGAGAAGGTACAATAACTGTTTATAAATCGTAAATCTTTCAAATAATTAATTTAGGAAGTAATCTAACTTTTTAAAACAAAAGTGTTTAAATTATAAATTAAAGTTAAAACAAACAAATAAAAAAATAAATTATGCACATTAAATAGGTAGCGAACATTTTCCAAGTTGCCCAATTATAAATTTGGTGCTAAAGTATTCAGGTAAAACTCCTTTACCATCTTCTTAAATCCATAGCAGTGAGTTCCATAGCTTAATAGCCCGTACTGTAAACGAATATTTATATAATTTAGTTTTATGTTCCGGAATCTTTAACAAAAATCTTTTGCAATGACGTTGACCAACGTTATCTTCATTAAGAAAAATAAACCTCTCTTTAAGATAGATAGATATAGAAGATATTATTTAATTACGTATACTTTAAATTTAAGCTAATTATTTATATTTATAACTAGTTTAATTATTTATCACCAAACACTTTACAACTAATTAAATTTAACCCTGTCTACCGTAAAGTACATAATAATATGTGTTTTTATCTAAACACTGCATTTCAGATGCCTGTGGAGGACTACTGGTTGCACCAAACGGAACGATAACTTCGCCCTCTTTCCCTGACACGTACCCACCGTCGAAGAACTGTCTATGGGAGATTGTGGCACCACCTCACCACAGGATAACCCTGAACTTCACGCATTTTGATTTAGAAGGCAGTAATAATAATTTATACCATCAGGTAATAAGCTATAATTTTATAGCTAAACGGGAATTTCCTGACATATTGTGTTTGCAAATATGTGGTCTGAGACAAACCTGTAAAAAAAGCAGAGCACGATTATGCAAATATAGAAACGACCCGGGAGCAATATCTGTAACGAAGCCCTATTTTTCTCGATTCGACAGGTTTCAAAACCTGTCCACAGATTTTTTTGTTTCTTATACTTACCTACACTAGCAAAAATAACGATTTTTGAAATTTCATCGCCTCTGTGATCTAGTTGTCCAGGTGTTGGACTTGACGTCATGAGGTCTCAGTTTCGATTCCCGGGTCTGGCAACAAAAAGAAAAAGGGGTTTTCCAATTTTCTGATAAAAAAAAATGTTGCTCATGATTGGATACGTGCCCAGTTGGCGATAGGCTTGCCACCTATCACATTGTGGGACTTAGTATCTTCGGCTAGCGGGTGCCCTGTTTGTGCATCTGCCTGCCTTGTCGGAGATATGGGCGTGAAGATACTACTACTAAAATAATTTAAATAGACTAACGTGAACTAGTGATTCACTAAAGAAATGTTATAGAAAGTTCTTATTGGTTCATACGGCTGTTAGTTTTGTGATTGCACTTTGACCTTGTCTACTTGAACGAGGCATCAAGTTGATTAATCACCGGCTCCCTGTTCTCTGGGACAAGGTCGAAATGTAATTCCACGTAATAGTGGGAAGTAGGCAGTTAATACGTCATCTAGTTAGCACACCAATGTATGGTCAGTGACTCTTTAGTCCGTACGGAAACTACGGTACAGTAAGCAAACGGAATATCTGACCCCTTTAAAGCAGGTTCTTTGAAACTATTGTATGGGAGTCAAATATTTTACTAACTGTAAATTACGATGTATCCCATACATTGATAAAAATATTAGCAATCAACCCTAAAATATCAGTATCAATGTTCAAAGAAACATCTGCATTCTCTTTAAGGTCATTTTGTACTTGCTTAAATATAGAAAAGATGAGGTGGGGGTATCTTTACGCCCACATCCCCGAAGTGGTAGGCAGAGGTACAACCAAGGCACCCACGACTAGCCGAAGACACTAAGTCCCACAATGTGATAGATGGCAAGCCTATCGCCAACCGGGCACATTTCCAATCCCGACCAACATTTTTTTATTAGAAAATTGGAAAAATCCAATTTCCTTTTTGTTGGCCGACCCGGGATTCGAACCCAGGACCTCATGCAGTCAAGGCCAACACCCGGACCGTTAGATCACAGAGGCGATATAGAAAAGATATAGAAAAGATGACTTTTTTAATGATATTGGAAGGCAAACAAGCAGACGGATTTCCTAATGGTATGAAATTCACGCCGCCTAAAGATACCTAAATTGGTAATGGTGCGTTACGTATCTGCAGCCGGGATGTCAGGCCACGAGCAAAAATAAGTTAAGATAAATATTTAACTCTAGCCGTCTGTCCCGATTTTCAACGGGTAAATGTATGATTTTCTTTAGTAATAAATTTCTATTTTCATTTGTCAAAATGTAAACTTACTTCTAATGGTAAATATTTTTTTGCATTGATCTAGTAGTTTCTAATTAGTAGATTTCGTAGAATCGATCGCTAAAAGTTTTATTAATTAACTGAAGAATTAGCTAAAGAGTTATTTTTATTGCAAAAACGTACTTAATAGTAATATAGTAATGGTTGATACTACAAAAAGAGTTTGTGATATTTAATTTAAAGGCGATTTGTTAATAAATACAAAAAAAAACTAGTACATCAAGGATTGCCTATCAATGCATCATGACGTCCGACTAATAATAATCGATAAAATGTAGCTCGTGTAATTCCCGGATCTGGCCACAAAAATAAAATTTGACTTTCCAAATTGTCTAAAAGAAATTGCTCGGGTTTGGATATGTGTCCGATTGGAGATATGCTTGACACCTATCACATTGTGGGACTTAGTGTCTTCGGCTAGTGTGGGTGCCCTGGTTGTACCTCTGCCTACATTTTAAAAGAAATGGGTGTGAAAATACTTAGTTTGAATAATAAGGCTAGATAACCCTGCTTGTATATTTTGCATTTTCCCCACACTAACATAAGTTCAGCCTCTGTTTGTTGGTTTTATTCTTCTAGTTCATTTATTTTTAACCACATGTATTATTTTTAGCAGGAATGCGAGTACGATAGTGTAACGGTACATTCGAAGCTCGGGGCGGATGTGTTGAGACGACACGGAGCCTTTTGTGGGTCAGTCCTGCCACCACCAGTCACATCTGATGGATCAGTATTGAGGGTCCAGGTATCTCTTCAAAATAACATTTTAAGGACAATATCGCGTCACCTGATTTAGTCTTCGGAAGCGTGAAAGGCATCAGCAACTGAAGTGCCCAGTACAGCACGGATCTGGTCAGACCAATGCATAGGGCTTTGACCACGTGGTATATATAGCCAGTGACCATTAACCTCTCCAAAGTGCCACAATAATTCGCTTTGTACAAGTAGTGGAGAAACGAGTGAAGATCATGAGTTCTTCTACAATTGATGCATTGGTTCTGTGAGCCGTCCACGGAGTGCGCAACATGCGTCTCCAAAATCACATTTAAAATGTATCAATGCGCTTTCTTCAAGTTTCACCATCGTAAAATACATGGATCTTCCAAAGTGCCAAAGTGCAAAATGCCAAAGTGGTGACAAATCTTTTTGTGTTCCTATGGAGATGTTGTTGCACTCCTTAAGTCAATAAAGTCTGTAACTAAGTATTTTTAGGTTTAAAACTCCCTTGTCCGATCGACCACCATGACTTTAGAGTCCGAGCTAACTGCCTATGCGCTCCATTATGTTAAAAAAAGAGGAAATCTTGACTACATAAAGACATTCCAAAGACAGCTCCAATTTACGAAGTCAGAAGCCTTGCTTTAATCAATAAAGCACATGACGAGTGGTTGTCCAATTTATATGACTTCTCTATGAGTTGTCTGATGGTGAAAATTTGCAACTCATACAGGTCATGTTTTTTATAACGACAGCGAAACAAGCATACGACTTGCATGGTGTTAAGAGATTATCGTGGCATATATATACATGAATGTGGTCTCGGGATTCCTGAGTCGTGCAACTCACAACGTTAAGTTATTCAATTTAGTAATAAAAAAAACAACGTTGCCCGGGGGTTGAATATGTACCATGTGGGCGGTAGGTTTGTTACTTAGCAAGTTACAGGACTAACTAACTACCTTCGGCTTATCTTCTGTTCTCTAGTTTTACAGTAAGCAAACGAAATTTCTGACCCCCTCTCAATATTTTGAAAGTATTATATTAGCAGATCAGACAACAAAAATTGGAGCTCCTTCCCGTACTGTGAAGTCAGATATTTCGTTCGTTTACTGTACCCTATCTACCTCTACGGGTGAAGAGTGGAGTGACAGACTAAGTCTAATAACAGACTTTTAATAACAGACGAGTCTAATAACAGACTTTTTTTATGATATTGGAAGGCAAACAAGCAGACGGATTTCCAGATGGTAAGAAATTCACGCTGCCTAAAAACGCCAAAGGTGGTAATGATGCGCTGCCAACATGAGGCCGAAATGTTAGGCCTTGAGCAAAAGTAAGTTTACAGGCTACCTTACCCTCCGAACCGGAACACGTCATGACGTTATGGTGGCAGGAATAGGTAAGGCGGTGGTACCAATCCGGGTGAGTCGCTGCGAAACTCTACCACCTAGTCAGATGTCACGGTGTTAGCGACGGTAAGCCTATGCTCGCCTTTTACGAGCTGCCTGGCAGGAAGGCAGAACTATTCTGCAAAAGAGCCCGGACCAACACGGGGAAAAATATAATAAAAAATACTTATGAAATATGTTTGGCAGTTCACGTCGGACACGTCGGTGCACCACTCGGGGTTCGCGGCGCTGTACTACTTCGACGTGGACGAGTGCGCCGACAACAACGGCGGG
>NJDD01001088.1:299983-327620 GCA_002245505.1 Calephelis nemesis | reverse complement strand
CACTCACACTGCCACCAACCGCCGCGACTGCAAGGAGGGCGGCTGCAAGTTCGACATGACGCAGCCGCACGGCACCATATACAGGTGACACTCTTGTCTTATCCTTAACCCTAGAGTAGTCGCGCATTTTTATGAAACGTGAGTGATCGCGCGGGGAGCATTTTGCCGCCCATACTCAATATTATAATTTATTCGATAAATTTGTTATAATTTAAAAATGACAGAATTAAACGTAATCTTTTAGAAAATAACATTTATTAAAGTTTTTCACTTAATATTTACGAAAAAAAAATGCTTTGAGATATCTAAGGTACTTTGTTGAAATTTGAACATTGTCGTTACCTTAATATCTATTAAAAATATAAAAATAAGAATAAATAACAAAATTAAACGTTTTCAGTATCTGTAATATGAACTTCAGCAAAACAGTCCTGACACATGAAGATACAATGTTCGTTGCACAGTAACTTTGCACATCTATTGCACCCTTCTATTTTTGTCTGATGGACATACTGCACATATACCTTCTCTACCCGAGGGTATATTTTGTTGTTCCGGTGACGCAAATCAGGTTATGTGGTTTCTCAGCTGTTTCTGCAAAGTACCTACTTACTGCAGATCTTCTGATTATATGTGGTCTAGTCAAAGCCAAAGCTGTTTCTTTCAAAAAAACTCGTCGTAACAAAAGGTGGCCCGTTTTTTCTTTGTATATTATTTGACTCTTTATACCGGCAATATTTATGTTGGACTCTCGGAGGTCGTCTCTCAAAATTTGCTATAATTGTAACAGCTGCAGAGGTTCTTCGCCTATCGATCAATAGAGCTAGCGGTTCATCACTTGATGATCGTGAACAACTATTCTTGCATCTTGTTTGTTCATTTCGATATCCTAAAAAAATTTACTAAATAAAAATAAGATTAAGATATATTACCCAAAATAAAATAAAAAACAATGAATTACTATGATATTTACATCAAAACAACATTTTAAATAGTAAAAACTAATAATATTTGAACTAAACTAAAAAACCAGTCACATATATTTTACTTACGTGAGTAGTCGCGCAATGAGCAATTCGCCGCCAAACGTGACACACTGACAATAAACGCTTCCTCCTGCAGTCACCCGCGCCCTGAATTTCTTCTTATTTCTAAAACAAGGAGCTGAGGTGTGGGGGGGCAGCTACTTGGACGCTTGACCTTGACAAATGCAGCGTATATAAAATAATTCGATTCTTTCGCCGCGGGCGGCAAAATGCTCATAGCCCGAGCACTCTAGGGTTAATCCACACCCACACTGCTACATGATATAGCCGCATTAAAGATCGACGATTGTTGGTTGTTCTTCTACTTCTTTTATAAATATGGCATTTAATTGTTTTTCACAAGTTATTTACCCAATATCAGGTACGCAGATTGTTGCTTACCAAATCTTAACGTTACTAGATTACACTCAAACTGCTGTCAACTGTCATTCCTGCAAGAAGGAAACTATACTTAGAGGTCAATGAAGGAAACGAATAGGATATGACACAACCACTTGGCGTTTACAGATTGGAAGCCATGTAGGAACAACACTACGTCATATGATCACTCCTACAAATAGTATATGATGTTACAGCTGTTGACACAAAGCGTAAAGGTTCAAGGAAATGCTTCTTCTTCTTCAAAAAAAAAATATTTTCGCGTATATAGAACTTTAAATGCATAGCAGTTGGACCTCGAAACCTAAATATACCTTGGTTTTTAGAGAAGACCCTTCCTTTTCTATTCCTTGCTCTCGATCTCAATTCCAGAAGAACAAAAATACTGGTTAGGTACAGGTATTGCGTTGTGATATTAATTATAAACTATATAAATAATTGTGTTGTATTAAAAATTGTTTACAAAATTCCATTCCAAAATTCTAAAACATATCCAGTTAAGGCATACATTAAAAAATAATGTATCCATTTGTTTTCAGTCCAAACTATCCTGACGCTTACCCGCCTCGCAAGTATTGCGTGTGGCAGTTCTCCACCACCCCAGGACACCGCATCAAACTCATCTTCAACGTTTTTGAACTGGAACAACATCAGGTAGTATTTATATTTATTTATTTATTTTATTACAATAACAAAAAAATCCACAGCACAAGTTACATAGGCCAATTAAGGATTTTCATTTTGTATTCCATACAGTTTGCTATTGTTTAGCAGTAGAAACCAACAGTTGTCGATGCCCTATCATCAATGTAGTGTGGGTAAAAACTTTCACCTTTCCGCGATCTACCATCACCTTTTCACCATCACCATTCACCATCTACTGAATTGAATGTATACTGAATAGTTCGTCGGAA
This sequence comes from Calephelis nemesis, assembly GCA_002245505.1. NCBI lineage: Eukaryota > Metazoa > Arthropoda > Insecta > Lepidoptera > Riodinidae > Calephelis > Calephelis nemesis. Next base: position 325,282 of record NJDD01001088.1, on the reverse strand, counting down.
CGCTACCTATAGTACAAGCGATAGAATAGGCAAAAAACCCAACGTCTTTCCAAAGATTAAGAGGTTCCAAACCACCAGTAACACGTTGTTGACAAGCTTTTGGCTTTGATTAAATTGGAGGATTTGGTACTGGGGGGCCTACTCTAAGGTGGGAACAGTATTCCAAGTATAGCTAGACTTGTGCTTTGTTATATTGTTTGGACGATAAGATCCGTCCGTCCTCACATGATTTAGCACCCTCAATTTCTAATTTTAAAGGGTAAAGCTAATTTAGTTTTACCCTCAAAATGACTCCGAAGTTAAGTAGTCCAAAGACGAAGTATTATGTATGTATGTATGTATGTAAATAAATGGATTTTGTCCTGCAGGAATGTACGTACGACCACGTCACGATATACGACGGAGCCTCCGCGGACGACAAGACTTTAGAAACGTTTTGTGGCGACAAGTTACCACATCCAGTGGTCGCTTCGCAGAACCAAATGTATGTGGTGTTTAAATCCGATGCCTCTGTTCAGAGGACGGGATTCTTGGCCACTTATTCTACTGGTAAGTAAACGAATCATAGTTTTAATAATAACATAACATGTATAATATTAGAAGGCAAGCAAGTAATGAGTGGCAAGAAAGAAACAACAGATACTCTTAATTTTTTGTTACACGAACAGATAGACACGTAACTCAAAAGCATAGATGTTCGTCACACAAACGCCTGACTGAATGAATCGGAACCGATCCTCGTCAGTACCTGTAAGTAAGTGCTAATTGTAGTGTAATGTCCATTTGCCTATACGGTTTTAGTGTACCAGTACACCAGGTGCTGGTGAACTTACTTGATTGCAAATAGAATTTCAATAGAAAATGTAATCTGTCTTTAAGTTTTATGTAATGCACGTACACGTTTTTGTAATTGATTCGCTAAGAGGTCTTTTGGTTCTCTCAAGGACAAAAACACTTTTTTTCACATAACAGTCAATAAATGTTAGGTCACATCTAAACGTCGCCGCAAATTGTCGATGTGGTTATTCACCGCTCGTGATTTTCTTTGTTTATCCGGAGATACCTTTTGCTAAAAGTGTTTTAGTGTCAAAGCGGTGCATTCAAGCTTGCTTAAATTTGCAACGAGACAGTCACACGGTGCCTAAAGAAACCGAAGATATTTATGATGTACCTATAGTCTATAGTCTATAAGCTATAGACAAACTTAACGCAAGTTTATCAACAAAACAGTTGTTGTAAATGGAAAATGATAAGATAATTTTTAGATTAGTCGGTGGACTTGCATACCTGCCACGGGGTCTTGGCCCACAGATAATAATTCAGTCATTCCCATGTTCTTTTCACTAGGAACGCCACCCGGTTGTTCACTATCTTGTAACTAAAAGTAAAACAGTCACGTAAATAAGTTACAAATAAATAGGTAAGTATAGATACATTGGTACATTTAGCATGCGGAGGCTACCTGGCAGCGGGACAAGCGGTCCGGCACCTGTACTCGCACGCACGATACGGTCACGACGCGTACGAGTCCCGCGCCAACTGCGACTGGAGCATTGTGGCGCCGCCCGGACACTTCGTGCGGCTCGCCTTCCTCACCTTCGAGCTGGAGCCCGAGCCCTCCTGCCGGTACGACGCCGTGCAGGTGCTGGGCGGGCTCGAGGGCAGCGCGGGCGACTACGGCAGCTTCTGCGGGACTAAGGTAATGTCTACATTAGGGCAGGGCGCTAGCCTTTATGTTTACGATTTTGTATTCCCCTTAAAGATAGATTATTTCTTCTTCTATAAGCGAGGGCTAGGCCTGATAGCATTCGCAATGGTTAGGCCAATGAGATACAGAGTGGGATGGAAACAAAGTGTCAGTGTAAAAATTGAAGACGACGCGAGTTGTCGCTTCGGTCATGTGAAAATAATGCCAGATGAATTATGAACGAGACAGATACACAAAGTCAATGTGGGAGGTTATAGGTATCTGAATAGTTTTAAGTTGAACATTCCACGACCAAATTGCTTCAGTACCTACTATCCGAGTGTGGTGTTGAGAATCATCGAAATCAACGCGTTTGTATGAAAAGATTAATGAATGTGAAAATAGCAATGCACGACTTTAGAAATCGTCGATCGACGTCTTTTCCGCAAAAGAACTTGGCATGAAAATGTGTTTGTATATGAAAGTAGGTACCTACCTATTTTGTAAGTTTAACTAAGACTTCAATACGGTTTGATCGATATCAATTTTTTTTCTTAATTTGTTCATCATTACACACACATATATATAACAGTGAAAGATGCGAGTGACATCTATGGAAAACTTTCACAGATGCCTCCAGAGATAGTATCAACGTCTGAAGCTCTGCTAGTAAAGTTCCGCACAGACGACACGATAGTGTTTAAAGGATTCTCAGCTTCGTACCAGGCCGTGAAGCCCGAGGTGTGGAGCGGCGAGGAGTCGGGTACGGGCGAGGAGGAAGAGGAAGAGGAAGAGGACATGCCGCCGCTGGTGCTGGGCCGGCGCGGGCTGCGCGCGCCGCCGCCGCGGTTCGTGCGCCGACACTCGTGACCGCGCACACACCACACACACCACACACGCGCGCACCACACGCGCACACATAAACGTTACTCGCATTAAACGCGACTACGCATATAGTAGCGGCACGCTATGAGGGCTGGTTTGACATATTAAAAGGATAAAATAAATGTCAATAATTTATTACCGAAAATACATAACCAAATGTGAGTCGATTTTTTTTAAGTTTTATAATTATTACTAGTATGGCAAGAAGCAGTTCACTATAAATTACAACGAAAACATGAAATTTACTTAAGTAATACAAACGTCAAACCGGCCATCATAGCGTGCCGCCCGCGTTACAAGCTAGTAAAGTCGACACTTCAAAAATGGACTTGTCATGTGTAAGAGAATTCAGACCAAAAGGCTATAATATAGTTCAGACTGTAACGCTACTGAAGGTTACACTTTTGACAAAGGCCTAACCTCCAGTATATCTTCTTGGTTCGGTCGCACCGCCTTTTCTCTATTTGACGTCGTGATTCATACGTTTGGAATGAAAGTTTGGCATAACAACAAATATTAAATGGGACCTAAACCTCGAAGCACGGAAGCACATCAAAAATGTGAAACGGGATGGTGTCAAGACTGTATTTTATTTGTTATTTTGTATAACTATTAAGGGAAAGCCACCCCTATCATGTCATATCACAATACCTATCTATTTTAAATGCCCTACCTTCTTCAATCATGTGAAAATCTTGACTAACACTAAAAGTCCAAAAAATAACCACTTTTGGGTGGATTTTAAACATTTTAAAATGGCTGATTCTAGCATTTTTTACATCTTCACTGCGCGTTTTTATGGCTCTATTATAAAATTTGCGTCCAATAGACTTGGAGATTTTCCGCCTTACCTACTGCAAAATAACTAGACGTCAGTTAAACTATGATTCAAGGGGATTATCATACCTACTTCTCTATTCGTTAATCATTAACGAATTAACAGTTATTGCATTGATTAAAAAAAATACTCGTTTGCATGATAAACCGTGGATCCGCGCAATTCAGTTATACTAGTATACCGCATTATATTCGCTTCATACCAAAGATATGCATACAAGTAGATAGGTATGTCAATTTAAAACTATGTTACTAAGTGAAAAAGATTAATTACGACGCGACTCTTTAAATTGCATAGGTAATTATTTTCTATAATTCTGCTAATTTTGAAACATCTACGGAACATAATTATGATCCTTAATTTTTTAATGTTTGAATAACCTTCCACAAAACATATACTTAATATATAATGCAGTTAAGAACCATATCGATTGAGATATTTATAAGTAAGCCGAGTGGGCTGTCCTGTCTTCTTCTTAGAACATCTCGTAGTGCGAAACGTCTCTGTGTAAGCTGCACAGTGGTAAACATAACATGTTCAATGTAGACAAAAATAAATAGTATCTGTTATATTACTAGTAATAAAAATATTTTACGGATACTCAAATCCACACGGAGTCCACACGGATGGATGGAAATATATTTTATAACACAGGTTAACTAATTGTACATGTGTAAACCAAATTTATTTAAATAAATAATATTAAAATTAATCTATTCGTTCAAAAAAATCAAAGCCATTTGCTCAAAAAGCTGGGGCCAGATCTGCAGCATTCCTTTTACCGATGATGTCATTTAAAATAAAATCATTAATATCAGTTTTATTGTACTATGACTGAATGATTAATTAGGTTATTTTTTAAGTATTTTTGCCTGCGACAAATAGTGGTCAATACCGTTGAAAATATAATAGTTAAAGTTGCCATTTTCTACTAAGAAAATATCTAATCTTGCTCTTACAATTCCCACATATGCAAAATATAGTATGGTGCATATTTTTACACGTTATCTTAGTTTGATTTATACTTTCACATTTAACTGTTTTTGATAACCGCGCTTAATCGTTCCTTTTCAAATATTCAATATGCGTGGATGATTATACATGATGGACTAAATGCTAATTGTATGACTGAATGTATATAAATTATTTCTAGTGTTACTGTTAGAGTTTATAGTAGTCACCAAATAGCTGTTGTTAGAAAGCCATTATAGAGACAGTTGCCATATTACAATAAGTGTATAAGTATAAGTGATTAAAAAATTGTTTGTTTAATTTTTATACCTACTTGAGGCGAAAGGTATACAGAAAATAATTAAACATGTGCATTTTAATTTTTTTTAAGTAATGAAATACAAGTTTTAAGTCTTTTTAAATATATTCAACTATTAGTACTACAACTAATACAACTAAGCTTTTAAGTAGGTAAGTATATCACTTTAAAGAAACTCGTTTTATTCGCCTCAACAAAAAACCAAAACATACTTAACACGATTCAATTAATAAAGTTTATGTAATTGATCCAGTATCCACTTTTTTAGGTACATGTTCATTTTAATGGTAGGTACAGTGAATGCTTTTTAAGTAAAGGTCAGTAAATTACTTTCATTTATTTGATTACCTCGTAAACAAAACCAAAGAATTATGTGCCATAATTTAGTTTTAAAAGTGGAATTGTAATATTTCTTAAAAATAATTAATATCTGATACTTGTACTTAGGGTTTAGAACTTTTACATTTATTCTTATGTGTGTAATATCTTAAAATTTAGAAAAAATATACCCAGCCACACTGGTACTAGCTACTAACTAAAACTAAGAAGCAAAGAATACCACTTAAGTTTATTTCATTTAAAATTAAAACAAAAAGAAACAAAATGTAAAGAAATATTTCTTATGTCGATTGCTTTTTTAAAAAGCTTATTGAATACCAAGCAACTTGATCTTACATTATGGATGACTGATAAGATATCGGATACAAATCTTATATCATCGTCATCATCATTAAATTCATTATCATTCATCATCGTCATCGTTAAATTCATTTTTGTCCAATTTTCTAGAAATTTACACACAGTGGGATAAACGTAAAATAATTGTTCTAACTTTTTTTATTAAGTGTAAGTTACTCTTAATGAACTATTATCATTAGCATAAATGTTTAATTAATTAGTAAAGCACAATTTTGATGGAACTAAAAAGACAATACGTTGATAAAGTTAAGAACATATTATGTAACTATATAAAATAATGTAGATAATAGTGGATAAAGCTCATATCAAAATAATAATAAATGTTAATCTCGCCAACTTTTTTGTAATGTTATTTTTAAAAATAATTTCATTTCAGCATATTAAGTAGGTGTATCGGGACTAACTGATGGTGGCATTAATGTAACTTTAGTTCGAACGACGTAATAATAAAAAACACTAAATTTTGTCCGCACGACCTGAAAATATAACCCACAAAATATATTTCGTTCAATCGAAGAAAATTTATTGTTAAGGTCATGGTGGAAGTATGTTCGCTCCTACTATGCCGATTTCGATAAAGTGACGAATTTCCTATCATGAAGTAAAGTAACAAACAGTTATTTGTAGGCACTACGGCTATACTTTTTCTTTACAATTTGTAGTCATTGCTTGTAAATTCTGATTCGGGTACCGGATTTATGCCAACATAAATCATAAATAAATTAGTTAAGCACATGTAATAGTTATATAATAGGTAAATATTCCTTGTTACCTACTTTAACTTATGTACTGCATGATAACGATGTCGTGTTCTTTTTTTCACAAAAAAAACAACAATTTCTAAATATAAAAGTATATAGATGCAACAAAATTCGAAGAGTAGGAGCACAGGTCATTATTTAGATGAGTACTACTTTTCTTCTTCTATCAGTTCTAGAAGTCATGTGCCAAAAATACTTAGATATTATTAGACCCTCGCCCAACAACTGCAATTTTGAGAAATCTCTGTCATTAAACGAAACCAGTGATGGAATAAACCAAAATAAGTATCTATTTGATATGTTGATTTATACACCAGCAGTCTGGGCAAGTTTTACGTTTAGTTTAAGCTAGTATTTTATTATTCGACGTGAAATATTTAAATGTAGGAATGTTAAAATATTTTTAATAAAATTATTACTAAATGTCGACTTTCATTTATCTACTAAAATATATCTTGAGATGTTATCACGATATCGCGATACAGAATATTATACAGTCAATATTATCACGGTATCATGATATTATTGATAATGTAATCCTACCCAAAGAAGCAATATCGAGTGTTGCGATCGAGGGATGTATAAAAATAACCTATATTGTTTCGAATAAGCAGGCGCAAGTATTGTCATCCTTGTCGCACCGAACATCCCTCGATCGAAGCGACGACGCTAGTGGCTTGACACGTTAAGAGGCCCACGTCAAAACTTGGAGTTGCAAGACCTGGATGTAAGACCATGACGGAAAGCATTGAAGGGTGAAAGCACGCTTTTCTATGGTTCCATCCAATCTTGAAAATAAAACAAGTAAAAAGCAAAAATGTGTAAGAAATAAATTGATGTGTAAACTTTACTAAGAGATGTGTACATGTAATTCTGTAAATCAACTATAGGTACTTACTTGTATAAGACAGAAAAAAAATAGAGATTACAGTGTTTTATTACGTCAGAAGAGCCATAGGCTTGGACAGGAAGGAAGAGTGAAGACGAAACCATCAAATGAAATGAAATATCAAGTTTGAGTTTACTTAATGGAAAATTGGTTTAAGTAAGGAAAACAAAAGAACAAAAATAATTCACGTGGACGTTTTGGCACCATAGTGAAAGAAAATGTTTTTGGCATTCAGGATTTTTTTTCTATGTGTGTAACAAAATTGTAAATAATTCAATATAATAAAAAATAATTGAGGTTGAAACATAATTTGAAAATATCAAGGAAATGAAAACTTGAACCTTTGAACATAGTATATGAAATTACCAAGTATTAAAAAAGGGGAAAATAAGATAGTAACAAACTGAAGAAGTAAATTAAAAATAAATAACAAGACGGACGACGTGGCAGCGTAGTAAAAAGGTCTTAGCCTATCCTAGAACAGACATATTAACATTAAAAATGTAACTGTCATGTGTCAGCGCTTTGTGTCAACTGACAGTTGGACAACAAAGACAAGGAAAACAAAAGAACAAAAACAATTCACGTGGACGTTTTGGCACCATAGTGAAAGAAAATGTTTTTGGCATTCAGGATTTTTTTTCTGTGTGTAACAAAATTGTAAATAATTCAATATAATAAAAAATAATTGAGGTTGAAACATAATTTGAAAATATCAAGGAAATGAAAACTTGAACCTTTGAACATAGTATATGAAATTACCAAGTATTAAAAAAGGGGAAAATAAGATAGTAACAAACTGAAGAAGTAAATTAAAAATAAATAACAAGATGGACGACGTGGCAGCATAGTAAAAAGGTCTTAGCCTATCCTAGAACAGACATATTAACATTAAAAATGTAACTGTCATGTGTCAGCGCTTTGTGTCAACTGTCAGTTGTCACTTGTCGCTTACGTACTGTGATCTGCAATCTACATTCTTCGAGTTATTATTTTCTACTTTGTTATTGTTATTAATTTTAAATAAATTTTAAGCACTGTAGTCATAATCATACAGTGACTATAAATTTCCAATAATTCAAATCATATTCATTCATCACTAAAATAACTAATTATGACTGCGTTGGCGTTTAGAGTAAAAAGTAAGAATGGCCAACAAATAATTAAAGACTTGACCTCTGATAGTACCGTGGGTGAATTAAAAATGTTTTTATTTAGTATATCTGATATTGATTGTGGTAGAATGTGTGTACTTTGTGGTTATCCGCCCAAACCGTTAGATATTAGCAATGACGATAAAACCTTAAGTGAAATAGGATTAAAGACTGGTGAAACATTAATCGTTGAAGAAAAAACTCCTGCTATAGTTAACGCGAAGAAAGTTGAATCTGCAAAACCTATAGAAAATGGTGTATCACATGAAACAGCACCAGCAGGACCAATGCGGCCAGGAATACTAATGAAAAAAGTGGTCCCTTCAGACAACTCTTGTCTTTTTACAAGTATAGGTATGTTTTACTTCTCTAAGGAATATGTGTACAATTTTTAGGTAACAATGAAGTTCTGTGGAAATTCTATTCCTCATATTTATTTTATTTAAAATTCAGCAACAAATTGATGTTGACAGACTTGTTACCTAATCACAGTTTCTACTTTATTTTTATGTAATACACCTACAAAATAATTTATTGCATTATATTGTGTCAATTCATTCTATTCTTTGTTTTAAGAGTAAAATAAGGTGTGCTCTTTTCAAAAAATAGTTCTTTTCTAGAACTACAACTTTTTCAATTTTAACTAAATTATTGGTTGCCTGGTTTTTTATGATTTAATTGGTAATTTTTTAGTGCAAGGCATTTTCAAATTAGTACATGAAATTGACACTCAATGTTCTGCATAATTTACTGAAATAGTAAAAAGAATTAGACTTATAGTTAACAAATAATATGTCTTAATATTTCACAAAAGTTCTATGACCTCACGCTATGTCCAGCAAGCAGCTGGGAGTGCTAACATATTAGTGGTAATAACTATATTTTTAATTTACTTATTTTTATTTCTTATTTTTTACATTTTAAGGTACATATTCCAAGTTCCTAGCTAAAATATTGTTTACTAATTTGAAAGAACCTTGTATATTTTTAAGTGTATTATTTTTAGTAAGTTTATTCTACTTTGTTTCTGGAGGAAAGGTTGGATAGAATGTAGTAGCAGCATGAAGAGGTTGTTGCTACACAATTTAAATATTTAAAAGACATTTCTTCCAGGCTTGTGTCATCTCCGCCTGAGTTATGGCAGTTGGATAATATATAAAATATTAATTAAAATAACATTTTAAATATGTAATTATTTATTTAACATATAAAATATAAAAATGATTCCTGTGAGTTTACACCACAAAACTTTACTTCAGTTGGTAAATGTGCACTAATTTGAAGTAGTCATTGTACAGTTGACAAACACAACATAACAAGAATTATTAAATAATTATTGTTATTTTGTAATAAGATAAGAAATATGTTTAAACTTTATTGTAATTTTTTTTTGTCACATGAATCCCAAATCTGCAGGAGTTGTGGTGTTAAGATAATATACTTTTTTTATGATATTGGAAGGCAAATAAGCAGACAGATTTCCTGATGGTAAGAAATTTACATCGTCTAGAGGCACCAAAGGTGCTAATGGTGCACTGCTACCCTGAGCCTGGAATGTTAGACCTCAGGCAAAAGTAAGTTAGCTGGCTAGCTTAACCTCCAAACAATATGGAGGCACGAATTGGTAAGGTGGTGGTACCAACCCAGATGAGTTGTTGCAAAATTCTCCGTGGTAGAATTGGTCAGATGTCACAGTGCTAGTGACGGTAAGCCTATGCTCATTTTTTACAAGCTGCCAGGCAGGAAGGCAGATGATATATTCTGCAAAGGAGACTAGAGGAACACGGGAGTTATTCGTGTTATAAAATTTTAAATGAGATGAGTTTTACAGTAAAGATATTTTAGGCAACACTAACTGGCACTAGTTCTTAGAATTTTTGTAAAACACCAAAACAATTTATTTAAAATTTTTAACTATTTGGGAATGCATTACACAAGTCCTACTAGAATGAGCTTGATTTCATTCTTCCAAAGGTAGTGATCTAACTTAAAATCTAAACTGGCAATATTATTAATGGAGCAAAATGTAATATATTCTTCACGGACTGTTTACGAAATTGAATATCGCAACTGTATAATACATAAATAAACTGTTCCAGGTTTTGTATTAAATGGTAATGTAGACACAAGTGTTCACACATTAATGCGACAGATTATTGCAATGGAAGTGGCCAGTGATCATGAGACATATAATGAAGCAATGCTAGGAAAACCAAATGCAGAATATTGTGCATGGATACAACAACCAAGTTCGTGGGGTGGAGCTATAGAGGTTATTATTTTTTTTACTTTGTTACTTGTTTTTTTAATTTAATTATGTCGCCTCTGTGGTCTAGTGGTTCGGTTGTCGGACTTGACTGCGTGAGGTACCGGGTTCGAATCCCGGGTCGGTCAACAAAAGAAAATTGGGTTTTTCCAATTTTCTAATAAAAAAATGTTGCTCAGGATTGGATATGTGCCCGGTTGGCGATTGGCTTGCCGCCTATCACATTGTGGGACTTAGTGTCTTCGGCTAGTCGTGGGTACCCTGGTTGTGCCTCTGCCTATTCCTTCGGGGGATATGTTAGACGTCAAATAAAAGTTCGAGAAGCTAGCTGGTGAGGCTAACTTATCTTCTGAACTGGACTACACAATAATAGATAAGATGGCAGTAAAGTAAAGTGGCTACCTTAACTTCTTAACCCGAACATGTCAACGGCAAGTACTGACGTTATGCCGGCAGGAATAGGTATAGAGGTGGTAACAATCCGGAAGAGTCGCTGCAAAACTACTACCTAGTAAAATGTCATGGCGTTGGTGACTGTAAGCCAATGATCACCTTTTACGAGCTACCTAGCAGGAAGGCAGATGGTCTATCCTGCAAAGGAGCCAAAACCAATATGAATTATACAAAAATGTTTGACTTTTTAATATTATGTTAATGCATATATTTTTGAATTACAGGTAGCAATCCTTTCACGGTTCTATGGTATAGAAATGGCAGTAGTGGATACCCTTAATGCTATTATAAATAGGTTTGGAGAAGATAGGAATTATGGTCAGAGAGTATTTTTACTCTTTGATGGTGTTCATTATGATCCATTATATTTAGAACAATCTGATGTGAGTATTTTATTTCATATAGTCATTACTTATCATTTAGTAAAGTATTAAGTGAGTTAATGTTAAATTAATAAACATAGACTAAATTTCTTCTAGGTTCAACCCTGTATTAGGTCTTTATTACACTATTATTATTATTTCTAGCTGTTGCCTGTGGCGTTGCCTGCGGTTTCACAGGAACCGGTTGAGTGATTGGGATTAAAAGTAGCCTATAATTCAGGTCATAATCTATCTGTGTTCCAAAATTCAGACAAATTTTTTCAACCATTGAGTGTGAAATTGTAACAAACATCGATACATATATACTTACAAACTTTCGCATTTATAATATTAGTAGGATTTTGACACAGATTATAATATCAACTTAACTTTACTCTTTGTTTATTAATCACATGGTTGAAATTTGGTGAGAGATTAATCTCTAAGAACATTAGTAGTGTAATAATATTATAAGTTTCACTTGCTGCTCTCACTCTGGTGTTCAGTGTGGCAGTATGGTAAATATTGATGTTTTGAAAAAAAAAACTTTAATTGTATACATATGTGTCTCTGTTTGCCCTCCTACATTAAAAATAAAAACAAGCATCCATTCAAGTACAGCAATGAGGTCAAAAAAAAAGAATCTTCACGCTCATATCCCCGAAACGGTAGGCAAAGGCACAACCAGGGCACCCACGACTAGCCGAAGACACTAAGTCCCACAATGTATAGGTGGCAAGCCTATTGCCAACCGGACACATATCCAATCCCGAGCAACTTTTTTTTATTCGAAAATTGGAAAATCCATTTTTTCTTTTTGTTGCCCGACCCGGGATTTGAACTCGGGACCTCATGCAGTCAAGTCCGACACCCGGACCGCTGTACCACATTGGCGAGGTAAAAATTTTCTAATTGAATATTTTTTGCAGGGTGGAATACAAACGGTATTTCCAGCAGAAGATATGGAAATATACAACGAAGCAGCACAATTAGCACACGAAGCAAAGTCCTCTAGACAGTTTACAGATTTAAATAAGTTTACCCTTAAGTGCATGATATGTGATACCTTGTTAACTGGTCAAATCGAAGCCCAGAAACATGCCAAGGAAACTATGCACACAAAATTTGGTGAAGTATAGTGGACTGACTTTTTACACTCTCTTTTGTAAATGTTTTTGGATAAATGGTTATTATGATTGTACATTTTGCTTGTTTTAAGTATTTAGGCTCAATGCAGATTGTCTTGCACATTGTTGTTTTTTTTTAATATCTCTTATCGTTTATTTCTAGTACTATTACTAATGAATATTCAATAGTACCCAGGAAGTTGCAATTAAAAGAAGTGTTTTAAAAATTCACGTTTTATCTGATATGTGATATAACGCGATTTTGACTCAGATTTATGAGAAATGTCATCATCAGTGACAGTGAAAATCATTTGGCGAATATTTGAAAATAGTCCCTACTCCTGTTCTTACTCATGCTGCACTCAAGTCACTACAATATTTATTGCATGAATATCTATCACCTACTTAAAATTAAGTTGAATGGTGATTATTATTTATTTTTCTTTGCATAATATTGGAATTAATTCTTAAAAAGTAAAAAAAAATAATGGCGATGTTATCTCTCAAGAAATCTCCTAGACAACCAAGAAATACAGGAAATTTATGAAAAAAAGTAAGTAATAATGTCGTAAGAATGTAAAAAACTAAGAAACAACGGAAAAATGTATGATAGTCCGTATTGCATGAAAAGCTGTCATCCTATTACTCGTGTCGTAATTTTTTTTTATGTAGAAGCAGAACATTTAACTCGATGAGTAATCAACTAAGTCTGGCCATAAATACTGTTACAATTTTAAAAAACATAAAGGCGCTGATAGACTTGAGCATTCGTGCGAATGATACACCACAAAAAAATAACGAGAACATTTTATCGAGCATTCTATCGAGCGTTCTTAAGAGTATTCTAATGAACATTGCTTTAAGTTTTTTTGCCGAGCCAAGCTTTGATCATCGAAAGTTGTCATGAAGAATATTTTTAACGAGCATCGACTAGAGCGTTCACTAGAATGCTCATGAAAACGTTAATAGCAATGTTTGACTCTATGCTTGGCTTGGCTCGTTGTTCAGTTCGACAAATATAAAAACGGCGAATGCTCGATGTTCTGTTACAAGTGAATGCTCAAGTCTATCAGCACCTTTATATTACATAAAAGTTTTTAATCTATCATACATTATATTCTCATTTTGTACCAACATTTTCGTGATTTTAAAAAGTTACTATCAAGGTTTATTGGTTGGTTAGCTATCAAGGAGTGACTCAGGTGCACTTTTGTGAAAAAGGTTTTAAAACATCGGCACAAGTGTATCATGGTATGATTGCTGGGGTAGTTAAGCCTCTTAAGAACAAGCTATAACCAAGAATGTTGTCATAATTTTAGCCAGACTTAAACCCGGATCATAAGGCCACCCAACTTAGCGTGGATGGAAACGAAAATTTCAGACTTTATCAGAGCTGAAGAATAGCTTTTTTGACAGTCTTGATGTTATAATATTTTGTTTTGTAGTTGGTTTTAAGAAGTATGGAATATTTTTTAATGTGTGATTATTTTTAATTTTCCATGTGACAATATGGTAATGTTAAATTTATACGATTTTGTTGGTTGTTTGTGAGAAGCACTACCTATAGCCGGTCTTCTGGGAGACAGCCCTTGGTTCTGGCGTTGAAGGTAACAGTTCAATCTATCTAAATAATTTCTCGGAATTAGCAATATCGTAGTAATTTAAAAAATACCTATAGATACCTGCAAGTGCAATCTAAGGAGTAGCTAGTATTGAGGTCATGACATCCCTAGAACAGGATTCTAGATGGGTGGAATAGTAGGTATGCCCAATTAGAATTGAATCTGCTCTAAATGAACCTATATATATATATATGGCTTTCCTTACCTTGAAGACTGTACCCCTACCTGAAAAAAGTCTTAAGATTAACTTCAAACTAAATTTTTGACCCAAAAACTAAAGTGTTAAATTTTAAGCGCATTGAAATCAATAACATTTTGTTTGACCGCCACAAATTTTCGGAATTCCCTTACGGAATCCCATTTCGAAACAAAATGGCGCACCATATACACCGTGTAAAAGACAGCGTATCGAAAAATGCAACCATGGATTATGTACATGACAGACATGCATATGTGGTTGTATTTTTGTGTCGAAAATTTAATGAATTTTTCAATTTTTTTTCTTGATTTAACTATTACTTTATTAATTCTATCTAACGTAACTCGATTTTTAATTTAATCTCTGATAAATCTCACATTTTTACTAAAAACAGCAATGTAATAAAACAGTGTATTAGGTCGGCATTAGATCGCAACCCTTAATGCTAAAACTTTGTTCGCTATAATTATAATTCGCTTGTTGTGTCAAATACATCCTGTAAAATCTGACGTGTGTGGCAGGTTTGTTGCGCTCGAAATTATTTCGAAACGAAATTCCGTAACAAAATTCCGAATGAATGTGGCAGGCCCTATTCATCCATGTACATTCTAAGAAAAGTGCAGGCACATTATATCTTGCGTCAGGTAATACGCAATTTACGATTTACCAAACGTCATTTTTTCGGAGGCACTTTTTGAATGGTTAAATTTTGTTGTATGCTTATTTAATAAATGTAACAAATGTTTGAACTATTTGATAGCCGGTTTCCATTTTTAACGTACCTTATGGACTTTATTTACGTTAACTTATTCATTTCAATACAAAAAAATGATGATTTAGTTAATCTTAAGTACCTAAACGATCAATTGAAGGATATTTGTGAAAATATAACAGTGCGTGTTTACCAAAGAATATAATATGTATAGGAATCAATTACATATTGTAAATTTCGAAGATATTTCAGAAAAATAAAACTAGAAATATCTTACTGTAAGAACATTATCGTTTCAGGTACCTACCGATCTAAGCATTGTATGTTTGTTTAGGCATAATCAGAAAACTACTGGAAAGATCTATTCGTGTATATTTATTTTTAAGGAAGTGTTCTAACTTAATATAAACTGAAAAAAAAAACAGTTGAATAAATGCAGAGTTATCGTCGATCCCAGCTATTTTGTATGCTCATTTTATGATTTTGAGAATGAACCCGCGGAATTAGGCTAGTGTAATATATTTTTAAACTAATCAAATTGTGAAAAATGGACAAATAATATATTATAATGTATCTTTTACATAAACTACGATCAAAGTTTTTCTATTGTCTACCTAC
This sequence comes from Calephelis nemesis, assembly GCA_002245505.1. Classification (NCBI taxonomy): domain Eukaryota; kingdom Metazoa; phylum Arthropoda; class Insecta; order Lepidoptera; family Riodinidae; genus Calephelis; species Calephelis nemesis. Next base: position 309,740 of record NJDD01001088.1, on the reverse strand, counting down.
GTGAGTGTAACCCAAAACATTGGTCTGCTTGTTTTACTGTTAGTTGTTTAACTGTAAATATTTTTTTACTATAGTTTTTTTTTCGAATCTTTGGTATCTATAATTAAATTAAGTATCAAATTCCCTTGGAAATTATTAAGAATAAAGCGTTTTTTAAATTATTTTGTGTTTTTTTAAACTCATCACGGAAAATAGAACAAAATTGTATTACTCTTACTTTTTATCACATACTTACCTACAGTGTCATCTTCTTTTGTGTTCTAGTAGTAAAAACTGTATACTGGGGTTTTAAAGCCCACTTATTTATTATATTTGAAATATTTCCATTTTGTGATCAGGGTTAAGACTGGAAAATAAATAAATATCACTGGACAAGTCACACAAATTGAACATAACCCCAAAGTAAGCAAACTATATGCTTATGTTATGGGTGTTATTCAACGATTCTAATACAAAGAAATACTTAAATAGATACCAGAATATATTTAACAAACACCCAGACCCGGAAATGCAGACATTTAAATGTTCAACACACAAATGCCTGCCCCCGTCGGGAATCGTACCCGAGCCTCGCGGTAGGTTGATGTAGTTAGACGTGTACGCTAGCCAATCGACCAACGAGGCGGTCGAAATACACTGCATGTTTGACCTCAGTGCAGTAAAAGAGTGTATTTCATTATTTACGCACTACTCCAAAAGCCACACATACGATTGGTTTGCGGTAAAACTTTGTTACCATACTCTTATTAAAGAAATTTACTTACATTACAAACGGGCATAAGCTCGGGTTTTAATAAACCGACTAGGAAAGTAAGACAAAGATGATAAATACAGATATCTTTATTGCTGAGTCAGAGTTTACTAAATATTTCTGTACCTACTTACTTAAAATTACAGATTTACCCTGCATTAGTCCGGGTCCCTTGGGTAGCATAGACTCTTCAGCTCGTAAGAGGCGAGCTAGGCATAAAATATAGATCATCACTAACAAAACCACTGGTGGTAGAGTGCTGTGCTGCAACTTGGCCGGGTAGGAATCCAACGCCTTACCTTTTCCTGCTGCCATAAGGACTCCGGCCTGGAGGGTAGGGCAGCCGCTGGATTTGCACAATAGGACTAATATTTTTAAGACAGCGACGCACTTGTAACATTATCTTATTGAAGTTATATTTCTTTTGGCGCGTTAGGAAAAAATGTTGAGGGTAAATTTTTACGATGCACGCGCGCACCGTCACGAAAAACCGACATGATGAAGTTAGCTATAGATAACATTTTAGTTTTTTGTGATATTTTATTTTAAATTTTTAAAAAGATTTTTATCTTATTACGCCGAAGAAGTATAACTTCTAACGCGTGTACATAAGTACACACACATTTTTTTTATATGTTATTTTCTTTGAGGCACGGCTATCTCTGACCATTAGGAGAGCCGTATGCTTGTTCGCTGATCTCTCACATAAAAAAATATGTGTATAGTACCTGTTAAAAAAGTATCTTCACGCTCATATCTCCGAAGAGATAGGCACAACCAGGGCACCCACGACTAGCTCCAGACACTACGTCTCATAATGTGATAGGTGGCAAGCCTATCGCCAACCGGGCACATATCCAATCCCCAACTTTTTATTAGAAAAACCAAATTATCTTTTTGTTTCCCGATCTGGGATTCGAACCCGGGACCTCATGCAGTCAAATCAAACAACTGAACCGCTAGACCACAGAGGCGATCATAGTACCTATTACATATAAATTATAATAGGTACTATGTATAGGTATATATCAATTTTATTATAAAAACGGACGAAAACGAGTTAAGGTTTACCTACGCGTCGCGCGTTCGGTACTTGATATGTCATTATCATAAACGGTTGCGCCGCAGTGACCTAATACACCTACACATGTACCTAATAACGTTTTTATTTTCTCAACTTAGCTGAGCTTAGGATTCTGAATAAGAAAAACCTAAGTGTGTGATTTGTTTACGGAATTACTTCTTGCCTTTTTGAATCATATCGGGATGTATGTGGCGGGCATTATTTAGATGTCAGTAGGAATTTGAAAGTGAAGTAAAATTTCAAGCGCTTGTTACGTGGATGTTGGTTAACGAATGACAAAACAAAGAATATTTATAATCAATTTTATTTTAACACAAAAATGTACAATATCAATAAATATAGTACCTAGGTTCACATCGGCTTCTATCACTTGTATTAACTCACTTTATACAATGTTGTTTTACAACATGTACGACTAATATTTTAAGGTCTTGCGCAGATGACCGACCATAATCTGTAACAGCACATGACAACAGAAACACGTTATATTTATTTCGATAACTTCGGAAAAATAAAAACGGGGGTAGAATTTTGTAAAATGTTTCCGTTACGATAATGCGATAAATTCGTTAAAATAATGCGTTAATTCCGTTAAAATAATGCTATGAAACAGATTTAATAACGTTAGATTCTATTTTCAAACTCATGTCAAAAAATGAAATTAGAATACTAAAATTCCACACCAGAAAAAAGTTTATTCCATTTGAATATCACTTTACTGTGTGTGTGTGTGTGTGTGTTTGTATCAGTTATTACCATCATATACATTATAAAGACTTGTCCATTTTTTACAGATAAAAATGTAGTACTTTTCTACGTTGTTTATGAGATACTGTGCTAGTGTCCACCACTCGAATCAAAGTGGAAAATACAGACCTCGTTTCATTAATCAATTAGATTATTAAATAGCGTCCGATTTCAATCAAGCAGTAATTTCGACGACTATAATCTGTAATCTGCGCTTAGCCTAATATAAACCACAAACAAAGTGACTGGTTTGAACCTTGCTATGGCAATAGATACACGCCAGTCTAAAACAGTCACTTAGTTTGGAGTTATAACAATCACAAAACTGACTAATTGTGCACATTTGGACAATCCATAGTACAAAACTGAGATGTTCTAAGTTGAGTAAAGAAAGCATACAAAAATAGTTTTTATACCTTACTAGTTTCATACCCAAAAAGAGCACAAAAGCATATTAAAAATGTAGTTTCAACATTTATTGTTAATGTTAATAAAGCAATTATTAGTTGCAATCTACATAAGCGCATGTTTTTTCATTTTTTTCTTTTTGTTAGTGTTTATAAATAAGTTCATAAGTTAGGTCTATAATCTATCAGAGAAAAAATCTTCAAATGTATTTAGTGTGCACAGAATGTTGAACGAAAAAAGCCTCAAACCATTCCTCCATAAAAATTTATGGAAACTGAATTCGGTATGTTCCTTTCAAATTTCAAACCCAAATTTCAATAAACCTTTTGTTTTACAAAGTTTTTACTACACAATAATACATTGTTTTGCACTCCCATCTTGTAAAATTTCAACTCTGCAATTTTTTAGGGACTATTATTGTATTAAGTTTTTTTTCGTTCACAGATTCATATAAAATTGCAAGTACCTTAGATAAGACGTAATATATTGTGCATCTGCTAAGAAAATGCCTAAAAGTTCTGAGATAACATGCGTAAAAAAAGATAAAAAAAACGGGTGAAAAATAGAAATTACATATCAGTAACTCATACAGTTCCAGAAGTACAACCCGTACGAATTAACTGTGTACTTCGCGATGTGACGTCATTGACATATTCATTTATTTATGATGGTTTGATAACGGTAACAAAGATGCTATCCCCACTGAGCGCTTGCGACGAAAGCGGGAGAGGTCACATGTCAGCGGAGTGCACAGTTGACGAGCACGAGTTGCACTTATAGCTTTTATGGAAAACTAGCTGACCCGGCAGACGTTGTTTTGCTATAAAAAATTAGGTGAGTCACCCTTAACACTTAGGGTATGAAAAATAGATGTTAGCTGATTCTCAGACCTACTCAATAAGATCACAAAATTTCATGAGAATCGGTAAAGCCGTTTCGGAGGAGTACGGTAACTAACATTGTGACACGAGAATTTTATATATAAGATAATGTATAGTTTTTGAAACGGATTAGAACGGACGTGGGACGCATTTTCTTAGCAATAAAATGCGATAGTGTGAATTAAGATTTAAGTTATATACTATGGATGTGCCATAAGAAACAGGTTTTAAAAACAGTTTAAATTTAATACCTTAAACTATTTCGTGTAATTTCATTCTACCTACATTTAAAGTTTTTTGTATAACTTCAATATAGAATATTTGCCGCTTGTAGCAGTAAGATTTATTTTTATAAGTAGGCATTATACAAACCGATCCAAAACGTTTGTTTGTATTTGTAACTTAGTAGCAATCGCCATTCTAATACAACGTGATTTTAAGCAAAAAATGTGGTCTTATTTAGGCGTTTTTTTTTCTTATGCGAATGCGAAACCCTTTCGAACATGTTAAATTCACATGTAGAAATTATTTGTTAAGAATAGAGATATAAAGTGTATATGTATAGTTAGAGTGAATTTTGGACCGGTGTGTATAATGTTTATCCATCTTAAATATTCTCGTGGCATAATGGACGAATAGACGAGTTTAAATATTTATGCTTATATTTCGCTTAACAATGATATGACTCTTATAGGATAATCTTTTAAAAGTCTTGCAGAGAGAAAAAAAATAAATGCTTTGAAAATAAATCAAGTTCTGAAATCATATTACATTACACAATTAAATGAACTTAATTTTTAATTTTTTCGAAGTCTTGTAACTTTAATAACAAAAAAATATTTTACTGGTTTCCGAACGAAATAAACAAAAGACAAGAATAATGAGTTTTAAATTATGTGATTGTTATAAGTTACAAATTATAATCATTATTACAAAAGATAATTATCTTGATAATTTCTAACCTTGTTTGTAAGTATTTAATTACATCTACACAATCTCTGTTTAGCTAATTTTATCTTAATCATGATACATATTGCAGAACGACACAAACGCAAGTCAGAAGTACTATTTTGTCCCATTGATAAGAAATTTTAAGGAGAGACAAAAATGTGTGAATAAATAGTGACATCATCTTTACTGTTTATCCAAACAAGTCAGTTTTGATCAAATTAAAATACAAAAACAACTTTCAAGCTTCACACGCAACACTTTTTCAAAAATAAATTAGATCAAAACAGTAATAAAAATCTCAATAAAAACAATGTGTAAAAAAAGTTGAGATGCACTTTGAAATGCAGCGAGGTGCAAATACTTCGTACATTGTAAAAGTGTCAAAACACTTTGCAAAATCTTAGTACATATGTGACTAATGTGGAATATAAAATAAAAACATGATTTTAGATTTTTTAAAAGCTTTAAACAAAAAAGTCGTCACTTTTTAGTGTAAAATCTTAAAAATAAATACAAAAGCAGAAAAACACTTATTAGTAAGTAAAAAAAAAATATACATTTCAAAGCACATACCTAGTATTTCTTATTTTTTTTAATTTGCGTACTTACACTTACAATAAAAATTCGCAAACTTTAAGAATTGAAAGTTAGTAAATCTCAGATTGAAGTAATGCACACTCGCTTAGGCAGTATTGATAATTTATTGCAATAAAATGCAAAATTGACTTCAAATATTTCCATATTTTTAATTAAAAAGGCTTTTTTACTAAAAAAAACATGACAATGTAAATTATAGCCACAGAAAAAAGTTATATGTCCATCCCATCGTACCTACTTTATATCTTTCAACGTTATTAATGCAACTTTAAGATCACTAAAAATAACTATAGATATAGTATTGATAGGAAAATTGAAGTCAAATGTTTATAATTGAGCTATTCGAATTTAAACTTAATGTTACGTAATATACAGCATGATAAAAACATATAAGGAAAACATTTTTAATCGTTTTAAGTTAAAAAAAAATTTTTGTTTGAATATTTTTTATTAACATACGAGTTTACTTTCTTCTTTTCTTTGTCTTTCTTTATTGATTATGGTATCTCCATTTTTAATTTACATTTTGATTGTATCAGTACTTTTTTTTTGTAACGGTCACATAATCATTGTAGGTTTTCTTTTTATTTATTTTTTTTAAATTTAACCATTCCTATCACCAATATTAATGACCATTTTGAATAAAAGAACATAGTGGTAGCACGAATTGCAATTATGATTATTATTAAATATTTTGCACTTTTTTGTATTTTTTATTATTAATATTGGAAATTCGAAATAAAAAAGTAAAACGCCTCAATAATTTGTATATGGTCTAATAATACCACCGACATTGGTACCTTAGTTCTTATATCAAGTCGGACATTATAATGAAACTGTAAAACTTTGTAAAGATTTTAAATGTTCTTAGTTATTGTTATTAACTAATTAATAATACCCATCGTATTTGCTAAATCTGTAAGTTTGCCCCTTAACGCACTCAATATAGAATCTCTCTTGATTACTTTTAAGTTAGATTTGTTTACTTCATACAACATTTTTTTTATTTCATACAAATGGCTATCTTTATTTGAATAATAGGTGTGGTGGTATTCAACATTTTGTTCACAAATTCTAATCAAATCGGCTCATCTCTATCAAATAGGTCATTAAAATTTATGAGTAACATTTTTTCGTACATCTACACATTTGTATTACAAATAATTATAAAAACAAATATATTTTATTTACAACAATATAAATATATACAATATGTCAATTTGCTCTATATATTTTTGACTGTTTTATATAAACAGTATGTTTAAGAAGATTTATAAAATATCCAATTTTCTTGTAATTAAATACTTTTGGTCATGTCAAATTCAAAAATTACAAGAGACGTTTGCTGTTGTCGTTGAAAAATAACAATATATATTTGACATTAAAAAAATATCTTCTTGCACATCCTGTATTATATAAAGATTTTCCTAGAGGCATGTAAGTTTAAGAATATAATTACCACTTTGAGAAGTCTTCATATACAGTGAAACCGTCCGCAGTGTAGCAACGATGTATTGCTTACAGCATAAATACCTATAAAAATTGCAATTTAAAATACAACTAAACCAAATAATTATTAGAAGGACTCAAATGTGTGAACTGTAATTAGATATGATGCTATATCTTGTTAAATTTTATAAAGATGGTAGTTTACGGTAGGTATATAGGGTAACATCTAAAGCACCAGCCAAGTTTTGAGAAACGGTTCGGAACCGATAATACTTTGTATTTATAAAAAAACGAAAATAAAAAAAAACTATTTTCAATTTTTACGCAAAATACAAGATGCATGGATATACAGTAAACAAAGCACAGACACAAGCATAAGCATAATAAAACTGGTTTCCAACGACCGCAGTCGCATTCGTAGGCTGGTGACGTTATGACTTATGACTCTTACTAGGTACGACGTAGCGTGACAACAAGTGAAGCATTTTTGCGGACTGGTTTAAATTAATGTGTATAAAAGTAAAAAAACAAAACAATTTGTCAATAATATTAAGCTTATATCTCTTATATCATTATTTCCCCGTGTTGGTCCGGGCTGCTTTGAAGAATAGACCATCTGCCATCCTGCCAGGCAGCTCGTAAAAGGCAAGCAAAGGCTTACTGTCACTAACACCGTGACATCTGACTAGATGGTAGAGTTTCGCAGCGACTCACCCGGATTGGTATCACCGCCTTACCTATTCCTGACGCCATAACGTCATGACGTGTTCCGGTTCGAACTTACTTTTGCTCAAGGTCTAACATCCCGGCCTCAGGTTGGCCAAGTACGATTACCACCTTTGGTGTCTCTAGGCGGCGGAAATTTCTTACCATCAGGAAATCCGTCTGCTTGTTTTCCTTCCAATATCATAAAAAAAATATTAAAATTTGGCCGGTTCTTTCAAAGTTATCCTGTATAATCAAAACATAAAAAAATATTTTAAATAAATCGTATTCAAAATATTTAGAAGTATAACGGTATTTTGAATAAGAATGAAATTAATAGTACGAATAAATTCCAAGGTCAACAAAGTCCAAGGTCAACATAGGATTTTTGATTTTGTACTCTACAATCCTAATGTAATGATCGCGTTTTATTATAAAAATTAAACTCTTTTTTATTATTTTCAACAAATTGAATTTAACACCAACGTAAGCAACTTGTGTGCTTGTGTTATTGGTGTTAATCAACGATACTAATACATAGATGTACTTGAATAGATACCAGAACAAATTTAATAAACAACCAGACCTGTAAATACAGACATTTAAATGTTTTAAATCTAAATGTTTTTCATCTTTTACTTGGAATTTATGCAAAAATGTATTTGTGTTTCAGTGGACGTGGAACTTCAGCAATCAACATTTATTTTTCAATTAGAAAGATAAAATAGTTTTTCTGTGCTTTTTTATTTGTTTTCCTTTATAAACCTATATTGAAGAACAAACATTAAAAAAAAACATAGAAGAGCGATGGAGGTGGTTAATTGCAAGGTTACCTACTAGACTACTGCGGCTTGGGGTAGGAGAAGCGCGGCAGCGAGATGCCGAACTTGGTCTCGAGGCCGGTGAGCACGGGCCACGCCACCTGGTACCCGCCGATGTGGTGCGGCTTACGCTTCGTCTCCTCTATCGCCGTCGACACGTGCTGCTCCGACCCCGCCGGACGACTGCAACACAAAAACTAAACTATAATATCTGACCAAGAGTTCTGACTCGGACGTTCTTTTCAACCCAAGCAGCACAAACGCCAACTAGTATTCATGAGTTGAAACAAAATTACCGATATATAACCACACGTACCTACACACGTGGTACTTCTATAGGCCGATTCATGACTTCACTTTATATAACTACTTTATGTCAACAACATGAAATCACTATTAATATCTATTTATATTATATTATATTAATCAGTAATCACTATGGCTGAACATTTTGGTTCACAAACATATATAAAAGATGGCACCATTTTCCATACAATAAAGGTAGGAATAGGATTAGCTAATATGTCGATACAGCATGCTGCAACACACACAACGCAAATACTTAGTATCCTTCGGGATGTGACAACCCCATCGACACGGATTNACCTATTCTCGCCGCCATACCATTACTGCTTTCCATTGTCGTGTTATGTGCAAAGTATAAGTTAGCCAGTAAACGTGCACACGTGGTCTAAAATCTTGCTCACAAATAGACTCACCGGTAACAGTGCCGATTGTCTCTTAACTCAAGAAGAGCGAACGCCGCTTTAAAAAAGAGTAATAATAATAACTTAAGGATTTCCCAGATTTGATTCGTAGTTAGTAGTAGAACTATTTCATCTCTTATTTCTACACCACTTTTAGTCACCAACGAGCCGGTTAATTGTATTTTTGAAGTGAGACTTCTTTATCGGGGTTGAAAAAATTTTTTCGTTACGCGTCCCATTTTTTGTTTTGTTTTGTTGCAAATAGTAAATTATTTTTTGAAAAATAACGTCATAAAGAAGTTTCACTTCTTCACTTCTTACGAGTGTACGCTAGTACACGCACAAATTTTCATTTATTAAGATTGCTATCAAAATGTTCAATGTCAGTTTACAAAAACTCGTGTAATGGACATTTGTAAAAAGATGTTTTTACTTACGATCCACCAAAATCAACGTAGAATAGACGTTGTAAAACTTCGTATGTCACTAATGTGACGGCGAACTGAGGGGACGATCGGAACACTCGGGCTGTGAACAAATTGCAAATAAGAATTATGAATACACAAAATAGGGAATAAGTACTTCGGTTTAAAATACAGATTATAAGATAAGATTAAATACAGATTAATCAAAATATAACTAAAAGAAAAGTATCT
>NJDD01001088.1:276646-299817 GCA_002245505.1 Calephelis nemesis | reverse complement strand
TGTTGGCCGACCCGGGACTCGAACCCGAGACCTCATGCAGCCAAGTCCAACACCCGGACCGCTCGACCATAGAGGCGATAAATATAACTATTTTTCCCATTTCCATTTTTGTATTAAAATTTATTTGACGCTGACGAAGTCGCTTGTAAAAGCTAGATAAAATTATTTTAATAACCATTTTTAATTAATGAAAATTGATAATTATTTTTTTTTGTTATTAGTCTAATATCACTTTACCTAGAGCTCCTTTCCAGAAAGCTCTGGCACCTTCCTCAGCATATATTTTCCTAGTAGCATCTATTACACCATTGTACGTTGTTTGACCTGATCGGGCAACCACCTAGAATGGAAAGATAAGTATGAGTAAACTCTGTTACGTTTGAGACACACAAAAATCAAATCTTATCTTACGTACGTATTTTGTGTGTGAATGTATGGAAAAGAGGGGCAGCTACCCTTCCCTTTAATTAATTATAAAGCAAACAGTTGTGTCTGTGTGTTTGCTCGATCGATAATTCAGGACAAGATAAGATAATTCAATTTAATACTTTGATACTATTTAAGCGAGAAATGAAAGGCAAATCAAAAAGTTCTAGAACATAAGACTTCTTTTCCTACAATTCATATATTTCTCAATCACCGTAACAACTTGCCCCCCAAGACGGAGGGGCAGGACCTGTGCCATCGGCAGGCGACGCTCCTGTGTATGTGTGTGAGGTTGCGTGTGTCTGCGTGCATGTTTGTATACGTGTCGGTACCTGTAGCCTGGTCTTGATGACGTCAGCAGGTGTGACGAGCGAGGCGGCAGGCACGCCGGCGATGGCTCCGGCGGCGAGCAGGCTGAGGGGACTGTTGTACCCGTTCTCGTCCGCGAACTTCGCCTGCACATTTTACTTACATTACATAGAATATAGCTTGCTAATAAAGTCTAAATCCTTTAAGGGCGATTCGCACTTGCTCTTAAAGGGTTTCGTGGTTGGGCGCGTAGATTTTTAAGAATATAAACTAAGAGTAGCACGTAATATTTGAATATATGTAAGAAAATACCGCTAATTTTCGCGGCGCTTTGGCTGCGCTTCTACCTGCCTCTTCGGAGATAGATAGAGATAAGATACTTAGATAATAATATACTATTTAAGTTATTTCAGGCCGTATCCCCGAAGTTGTACGTAGAGGTACAACATGATGGGTGACAAACCTATCGTTAATTGGTCACTTATCCAATCCCAGACAACGCTGTTTTTATCGGAAAAAAGGAAAACCCATTTTGAGTTGCGCGAATTGAACTAGAGACCTGTAGTCAACGCCAATACCTGACCATAAAGGAAATGAAAAAATCTATCTGCGGATTTTTTTACATTTTGTGACATATTACAAGCTTACCTTAACATGCGCATACGCAGGGAAGTAAATAGCACTGAAGGGTACATCACGCAGTAGGCACGCCTTTGCGCCCTTATACAGTCCAAACAGTCCTAAATCCTTCACTACCGTCCACGCCCTGACTTTACCACCACCTGCAATCTCACCAGCAACTTGAAGACGGATTTTCACTATTTCCAAAGGATTTGTGAACACTACTTGAGAACCACCGGCCTGAAATTTTGAAAATGTACAATGATAAATAAAATAACATAAAAATGTAAAAGTTATATATAAAAAAAATCAAATATATATAAATATATAAATATTGCAAACATACATCGTATTCTATTCACGTCGCCTAGAGACACCAAAAGTGGTAATGGTGCATTGCCAACCTGAGGCTGGGCTCGGTCTCGAGCAAAAGTACCCTACCCTAACTACCTTACCCTCGAACCGGAACACGTCAACAGGAAGCGCTGATGATATAGCGGCAAGAATAAGTATGGCAGTGGTACCAATCTGGACGAGTCGCTACAAAACACTACCACCTAGTCAGATGTCACGGTGTTAGTGGCGATAAGCCTATGGTCGCGTTTTTACGAGCTGCCTGGTAGGAAGGCAGATAGTCTATGCTGAAAAGCAGCCCGGACCAACACGGGAAAAAACGTTTATATTTTTTTACACTTAAGGAATTTCTAAAATATAAAATGAATTGTAGCATAATAAAATATCAACTTACACAAGCTCCGGCGAGGATTTCTGCGTATAGACTGATGTTGCCATTTTTGTCCATAAATTTATCACGGACCAAATCATTCATCTGAAAGTAAAAAAATATAATATTAAAATCTACAAACGTGTGCTTGTTTGCCTTTATTTAATTTATTATACGGTTAGAAATGCACAAGAGAAATATTTTCTAATTATTTCGAACAATCAATCTTTTTAACTTTTAAAAAACGACATAATATCAATATCAAGATATATTATATCGGGTTTACCATGACATATATAAAAATGAAATCATTTGGTCATTACATCCATGAGGATGGAGCTTTGTTTATTATTATTTTTTGTTGCTAGTTATTGTCAGAAGAATGTTCATGTTAAAAAAAAATACATTCTTAGTTAGGACAGGGCGACGTCTGTCGGCTCTGGTAGTTGAAGATAAATATTGTTAACAATTTGAACTTTTAAACCTGGCATCTTCAATACATGCATTTAAAAGGGTTGACTAAAGGGCGCAGGCATTTGTGTGATGAACATCTCGATGTCTGCATTTCTTGATTTCGGGTGTGTTTTAAATTAATTCTGCTATCTTTGTAAGTTTTTCTGTGTATAAGAATCTTTGATTAACACCCATAACACAAGTATATAATTTGCTTACTTTGGGGTTAGGTTCAATTTGTGTTATTTACCATTCACTTTATATAACGTTAAAACTAATTTACTCACAGTCAATTTAATGGCCTTCTCAGGAGCAACACCAATAAGCTGTGGAACCAATCCTCGATACAATCCAAAGATACCTTCATGTCTGATGACTTTCTTAAAACAGTCCCAAGAGTTTCTGTATGCCACTTCACCAATAAAAGAACCAGTCCTCTGGTTTTGCATTCGAGTTTTCACTAAATCTATTGGATATACGGCTGAAGCTCCAACAGCTGCATAGAAAAAATATGGTAAAGTTGAGTTCCGTGAATATTACTAATTGCGTTCCGCTAAATATTTTATACGACGATTACAACAAAAAACAAAGTGAATAAATGATATTTTATATACAAGCAATGAAATCCAAACAAAATTATTTTAATGGGTGAACCATTTCGATGTTCCCTACTTTTTTTAAGAAAAAAAAAACAGAAAATTTAAATTGAATGGGGAATTAAAACGTAGTGATTATATTCTCTTTGTGGAGAATGTTTATTATCATTTGAAAGAACATTCTTTGGCATTTATTTTTTGAAGATTATGTCTATCAAATGTTGGCCGTTGCTACGTCGCAGATGGTCCATCCGTGGAGTCCAATTTTCAATGACCACGATCTTGGTGGCCAATCGACCGGCCCAAAACGTGAAATTATGTGGTCACCGAAGTGTTCTCTCCATAAATCCATTGATTGATGCGATGTGTGGGAAATGGTACCGTCTTGCTGAAACCAAATGTCGCCGAGATCACGAGCTTCAATTTCAGGCATCAAATATTCGGTTATCATTGCACGATACCTGTCACCATTGACGGTTACGTTCGCACCGGCATCATTTTTAAAGAAATATGGACCGATGATTCCACCGGCCCACAAACCACACCAAACCGTTGTTTTTTCTGGATGAAGTGGCAGTTCTGGAATCTGTTCTGGTTGCTCTTCGTCCCAAATGCGGCAATTTTGTTTGTTTACATACCCACTGAGCCAGAAATGGGCCTCATCGCTGAACAAAATTTGCCTCGAAAACGTCGGATCTTCTTGGAACTTTTCAAGTGCCCATAGAGCGAAGCGATGTCGTTTGGGAAGGCGACTTGGGAAGGTAAGTCTTTCCATTATTAAATGCCAAACAATACTAAATAAAAATAACATGACAGCATGACACGACTCACACGTGATCTGTCAAAAAGGGGGTATTGAAAAAGTATGTCTTCTTGGATCACCTGTTATTTGCAAAATCCCACGAAAAATGTTTTTACTTGACCTTCGTGGAGTGCAGCCGAATTCCGCTAATATAACTTCAGTTGCAAAGGGAACCGACGTTGAGTTTTTAGTTGTGTATTATTGGTGCTAATAAAACAGTTAAGTGGCGTGTGTTTTGTGTGGACCCGGATATATTTGCGGTCTTCAGCTTCGAGTAAGTCCAATCCATTAATTACACACCGACTTCCCTGTTTTGCCGCCCGATAAATTAATACATACCTATACATTTTTTGGGATAAAATTGCAAATTATATAATTTTAATTGGATTTCCTTAAAGTAACGCCTTCTTCCATTAATTATCCGCCAGAAATTGTTAGTATTTAATAAAGTATTACAGTACTGTGACTCGGAATATTATATTATATTAATTTATCATCCAACAGTCGGTCACAATAACTGTTACTGATATAAAGCTTCCAGTATAAAGAGATCATGTTAATTCATAATAGTTTATTAATGCATGAAAACTGAATTAAAGCATGTCATATTTTAATAATTCCTACTTAAGCAAGCTGTGAGCAAACACTTACCACCGGCGATCGAACCCAAAGTAAACCTATAAGTGCTTTCTAGTATTTGGATCAATATACTTCTTTCTTCTGGACTCTGTAACAAACAAAACAAATATTTATTCAAAATATGTTTATGGAAACCCTTATCTTCCAGCATATACCCATAAAAGCCAGTACCAACCCCAACCGAGTAACAAAGTTACGGATAAACATAAACATTGGATAATTAAGCAACAGAATGTTACATTGCTCACATGAGCAAATATATATAAGTATTTTAAGCAAATTGCTTAAATTTAAAGAAATAACAAATGTTATAAACATTTGACAATAAAAGTGTGTAATTGAATATTTTCTTTTTACGCATAATTCCCTGAAGATATTAATTAGACTGCTAATTTATTATACACTACTAATCCAATACGTAAGAATAGCATGAAAGGTTTAGTCAACTAGTGCTAAAAAATATTGTTAAAATATTGTTTGCACTGATTTTTGCTATTAATAACAAAGCTGCTAATCCAATGTAAGAACCAGTGGCATCTTTGCTTAAAGGTTTTGTGTAAATTCTTAACAGGCTTCTCTCGGGTAGGGTACTGTCTTCTAGTATATACTTGAAGCTTATTGTGCAGTTTATTGAGACAGGATTATAAAGTGACAGCTTGCAGAATTGTTCTATAGCCTAAGTAACTTTTCGCAAAGATCACGCTAGTGTTTAAAGAGACAAATGTTTGGACTTACTTAATAGTTTTAAATCCTGCTTAAGCCCATGATAACGACTCTATAAAGTTAAATAATCTAAGCTTTGACTTGGCAGTGAAGGAAATCTTTGAAAAGATTCAGTCAGGCTATTGAACATTACTATACAACTTTTAAAAAATGTATAAATTATGAACTTACCCATATACAAGATGTAATTTACAAACTGATGGATTCTAAAAAGTTCTTTTGACCATAATTGAAATGTCACTTGTGAAGTTTTCGATACAATAAGAAATAGATAACCAACTAATTAAAAGTAAGAATTTTGTCAAAAGGGCTTTTATGCATTGCAGCTAGTTTAGCCTTAACTTATAAATGAAAAGAAAATGTAAAACTGGCATTATGACTAGCTTGTATGTACATATCTAACGAGAAAATAACTAAAAACATATCTAACCTTTTTCTGCAATAAAAAAAAACAGAATTGTAATATTAAAGGAATTTAAAGATAATAATTTCAGTGAGTTATGCTTTTCAGAAATAAAAGGCCAAACTTAGACATAGTGGCGGGGTTTTAAAAATACTGGAATGTTTTTAAAATGTTAGTACTTATACCGAAACTGTGATAAATAACATTGTCTAATTGAGTGGTACATATATGAATGTATTGAGGTCTTAAGATCTACCTCAAATGGAAAGGAATATTAGATTTTTTTAAATAATAAGTAGGTATTTATTGAAAACTTTGAAATAAATTTAGTGATATTCTAGAAGTAAAATGTCTATATATGAAAAAAAAAATATTTTAAATTCTGGATAAAAATATTAATTATATTATTATTAATATTTGTTAATAAATATATTAACAAATACCGTGACAGATATATTTATAGTATTTGTGATTATTAAATTTACTAATGTCAGAACCAAAAACTTTTCATATTAATTTTGTCATACTCTGTTTGAATATACATGAATGGGTTCATAAATTTATCAGTCTTTTTTTTACATGACACTAAATTTGTCTTTTTGCGGAACATTCTAGAATATCACCTAGAAAGAAGAAGGAACATAGAAACATCATAAACTCCATTACTTGTACTCACCAAGATGCCTCCCAAAAACTTTATTAAACGAGAAGGTTCTCTTATATTTACCTCCTCCTTATGAGCATTGAAAGAAAGAGAAAAATACAGAGCGATAAGTTAGTGATGTTTCCGAAAACAATCTTAACACACAAGAATATAGACTAAAATTGTCTAACATACACCATAACATTTTTCTCGCGTAGCTCCTGTAATATTTATATAATTAGGGCTGAAAATAAACGCCAGTATTTGAGTATTTGATGAGATTTTTAAGAAATTGACTAACTTTTATAATCACCTACATGGCTGTCAGATCCAACGTATCAATCAGGATTTAGTAAATCTGAAGCACATGGGGCTTTCAACATAAAAAGAATTTTAAATTTTACTAAAAGATAAAAACTGACTTTTATTTCTAGCCTTTCTCTAAAAGCAACACGACATTGTGTGAGCGAAATAGGTAATGCTTACCGAAACTGCTTTGATTTCTGCTACTCTTCTCGTGACTTGCTTGAAATACTGTTCGGGTGTTATAGCGTTGAGATCGTTGTATATAATTCGGCTAAAATAAATATGAATTTTAGTAAATAGCCTCCCATTATCAAATTAATATAATCAAGCCAATTACTATAAACTAGCATGTTTGTATAATATTAAGATCTACAGTCAAATTCTGATAGTGCCAAGAAATAGTTATATTGTCCCCTTTTTTGAACTATGCCCGAATTTAAATCAGTTCCAAAAGAGTTACACTTTTTAGAACAATATTCATAATAAAAAGTATAATAATAAAAAAAATTGGTTCAATAAAAACCGAAAACTTATTGCCATTTTCAAATGAGTTTTAAAAAAACGTTTGAAAAGTTCAATCATCATTCGTACAATATAATTTAATGCTTCTTAGAAGTAGTTGAATTTTAAATAGGGCAATTTGAAACTATACATATAAAATCTAATAAAATACTAAAATAAACAAATTTATTTGAAATAAAGATTTTAAAGAGAAATAATTTCAAACAAGCTATAGATGGAAAATTATACAGAACTAAAATAAATTATCATATTTAAAACATAAATTTACTCTAGCATATATATCTAACAATGCAAAAAAAAAAAAAACAATCCTAGCATTACCATTTCAAAATGGATTTTCAAAACTGGGAATTAATCAAGTTTACAAAAAATGGACACACTTAAAGTAATTTTGATACATAAGTTATAAAATAATGTAACTCCATACTAAGTTTAAATTTCATGGTGTAAGTGAACAAAATAAAATATTATAATACAAAGAGAGGTATCAGTTAGACTGAATATATTAAACATGCTTACATTATCAGCAGAGTCTTAATATATACTTTTTTTTAATATATAAAGACCTAGTCGCGAAACGCCCAATATAAGTTTTTTAATTAAAAAGCCTCTGTGGTCGAGCGGTCCGGGTGTTGGACTTGACTGCATGAGATCTCGGGTTCGAATCCCGGGTCGGCCAACAAAAAGAAAATTGGATTTTTCTAATAAAAAAAAAATGTTGGTCGGGATTGAGTATGTGCCCGGTTGCCGATAGGCTTGCCACCTATCACATTATGGGACTTAGTATCTTCAGCTAGTCGTGGGTGCCCTGGTTTGTGCCTCTGCCTACCTCTTCGAGGATATGGGCGTGAAGATACTTTTTTTTTTAATTAAAAAGGCAGTTGACTCAGATTAGCCATAAAACTTCGTGGAAACAGTAAGTGTGTAACAAATATAATAACGTGGATAAATTCTTGCTGCGTGCAAAAAAAAATTGATACAGTGCGTAATATGTCAACCGGATCAGAGATGATAACAATTTTTTTTTCTTTTTTTGTATGTTTACTAAAACATGTATATGTACAGTATGGATAAGTGATAATAGTATAACATATCCAGTTCTTGAATTATTTCTGAAAGATTATAGACCTTTGAAATTCCTTTTAAGACAAAATGGGAAAGGATAAATAGAGAAGTCACTTGATTATAAATGAGTTTAACATACAAACTATATGTATTCAGCTTTGAAAAGAAAAATACATACCATCTTATAACTATAATTTACTTTGGACGAATTTTATTTTAATTTAGAATGTTCTTACTTGTAACATTAATTTGATATACAAATGAATCTAAATATTGTGCTTACATAAATTTTATATTCCTTTTAAGGGACGTGAAAGTTTCGGAATGAAGAATTTGGTTTAATAAATGCTAAAATAATAAGACTAAGATAAGATGTATGGAAAGCTAAAAAAATATAAGTTAAAAAAATGCTAAATTAAGAATCGAATAATGTAAATATACAATAATGGAATGATTTTGATCACTAGGCGAATATTACAGCAATAGCTACATGTGAAAACTTTAATGATGAGAAATACTGGATTAGACTGCAAAAGACATGGCGGAATAACAAAATGGCTTTTGCCTTCAAGAGATGATTTCATTAATGATGTATTTTTGAAATTAAACCAAATTTAAACATTAAAAATTAGTTACCATTCAGAGTAATAAATAAAGACATTTTTTAATTCTATAATAAAATATTGTATTTTAAAATTGACACATTTATGTTGTGTAATATTTCACAGTAAAGTTTTCACCAAAAAAAACTTGCTAGGGGTAAAAATATGGGACCAAATTATGTTTCAGAAGTTGGTCACCGGACATTCCTAAGCATTAAACAAACTTGTTTTAGACAGGAACCGAACCCAGTATGCCTCTGGTACCGCTCTGAAGATGAAGCCGCCACATCGGTAGAACTGAAGTTAGGGCTCATATTAATTAAAAAATAGGATGGGATACCGGTTTGGATACTCGTCTGGGTACGCTCATGTGTGATGAATGTAATAGATTTATGTGCAGGTGTATTATATCTGTATAATATATGTATGTGATTTCTGGATGTTTAATTTATTTCAGTATCACTGGTATTCCAATGTATTAGTATCCTTAGATTAAGATCAATTTGTATACGGATATTATTTTAACAATATATTTCTTAAACAACTATAAATGTCAGTTCTAAAGAGCTCCACAGCACCAGTATCAGATTATTTAAATAATAACAACTAGATAAATCTTTATTAAATTCTAGATTTTACATTAAAATATTGCTTACGTGGGAATCCACTTTAATACACTAACCGCATTACAAAACAATAATTAGGCGCCTGTTTAACTAAACATTATAAAATTGACATTCAACCAATAACATACTGCACGTAGATGACGCAGCAGCATGTTATTGGTTGAAAATCCAAGTTTAGACCGTGTTTAGTAAAACATGTGTTCAACGAGTGTATACTTTTTCGCAGTAAGACGGTAAATGTTTGCGCCAGATAACTCCGCTCCTACTTTAAACATATTTAAAATTAAACCGAAAATTATTAACATTAGAGCTCTTCAGGGCTATTAATATTCTAATATCATGTACATATTCTAAAACCTATGAGGGAATATAAAGCGGTCGGTTATCGAGAGGTAAAGATACTATCTGTCACTCGTAGATAATATCACATCAAGTCTACCGGGGCGCTATAAAACCACATTTATGACATAATTCGCGTAAAATTTTAATGATATTGCAATCCGATACAAGATAAAACTGATAACAACATTGTGATAAGCATGACAGATATAATTTTTATTGATAACTTAGTCCAATTATTAAGAAAGTATACTCCATTAGATTACACAGGGTTTTTTGAAGCCTAAAACAAGTTGATCTTATGAGAAAAAAAAAGTTGAGAGGTGTCGAGGGAGAGGTCTCTCTCTCTCTCTCTAAGAGACAGACATAGAAACATGCGTAGGCCGCACAGTTTATAATAGCTTACTATAGCAAAAAGTGTCGTGACAACTTTTCGTAAGAATTTTTTCCGTCGAGCCCCCTTTCACAACGCGCGATATGGAGCTTCGTTCCAAAAATATTCGTTAAAAAATGCAATTAGATAAAGACACAAATAGGTTTACTGTTTTAATTTAAAAACTAAAATAATTATTAGTTACTTTATTTCAGTCCAAAATTACTCGTGACTAAGTGCGTTGTACAATCAGTACTTTGCCTCTTATGAATTATGATTGCCTGGTATTTTCAAAGAACAATACATGCATGTATTTGTTTCTAGAACCATGTAACTACATCCCTGATTGTGATTTTGTGGATTGTGATTTTTTGGATTTGTTTCCGCTCCAAATGTTGCAAGAACGATTTAAACATTAAAAAAAAATAAAAAAGCAGTTGACACCAGGCGCTAAGTTCTCTGGGATAGCTTAATTAAATGAAATGAAAAATAAAAGATAAAGCAAGTAGCGGTATTCTTTTTGGACGCCTTAATTACATGAAATAAGTGTTGTTAATCGTCATAAGTGAAGTGTTGTCGATTTTTAAAATATTTTAACACATGTCATCATTTGCTACATACTTGACATATGTAGATTCAAAAAACCCGATGTGATCGCCAGTTTTCACAAGGAGGGTTAAAACCCATGGAATTCATGGAAACTTATGATTGCAAAGTGTTTTTTTAAAATATGATAAAATTTGAGTAGTTATTATATATATCCCCGTGTTGGTCCGGGCTTCTTTGGAGAATAGACCATCTGCCTTCCTGCCAGGCAGCTCGTATAAGGCGAGCATAGGCTTAAAGTCACTAACACTGTGATATCCTACTATGTGGTAGAGTTTTGCAGCGACTCGCCCAGATTGGTATTACCGCCTTACCTATACCTGCCACCATAACGTATAACGCTTGCCGATGACGTCTTCTGGTTCGGAGGGTAAGGTAGCCGGTAAACGTACGTGCTCGAGGCCTAACAACCCGGCCTCAGATTAGCATCGCACCATTACCACCTTTGGTGTCTCTAGGCGGCGTGTACTTACCATCAGGAAATCCGTCTGCTTGTTTGCCCTACATTATCATAAAAAAAGTTATATAACAAATGATTAGATACTTCAAATAGTATATAAAGAAAAAAAACGATAAGCATTTTTACGACATTGGTCATTGTTACAAACGACGATGGCTAATCTTATCAAAATCATTGAAGATTGGATAGGTTACAGAAAAGCATCTGAATATAACAAACATTTTCTTGTTTGTTATAAGCATGATAGGAAAACAATTTATCTTAATCGGGTTGTTACTAATTAAAAGGTAGACGTTCAACTTAATATCTAATGGTGACTCCACATATGGCAATTTGTGATTGCGTATTTGCTGTATTTGACAAATAACTTTCATGTGTAGGGAGCATATTTGCCACATTTATTACTCTATTTGTCTATTTGGTAAATATAGCACAAATGCGGCATATCAAACTTTTCAAGGCACATCGAACACACAAATATACTGGCCACATGTGGTTAGCAAATACAAGCTGCATGTGCAACGCCCACTTGGTATAAATGTAGAATTACATTCTCTTTGATTTGTATAACTAATTTACTTTTAGCTAACAATAATGGTAAATATTTTGGTACTCATCTCCATATGTAGACGGTTGTATTGCGTATGTCCCTGCACATTAAAAATTTTGACAAATATAACTAACATCGAATAGCTACACTACAGCCATGTGTGAAACCACCTAGACAGATATTTTGTAGTGTGGGAAAGTAACGACCCCTTCGCCTACTAGTAACAATTAAGTAAATTAGACTGCACTATTCAATTACTGCAGTTAGTCACTAGGTGGTAGAGCAATGTGCAGCAGTTCATCCAATTGGCTTAAGCCTAGGATTAGGCTAAAACCTTACCTATGTATACCTACTGCCATACAGTGCTCGATATTGTAGTTACATTTATAAGTGAGTAGCCAATGGATTTACTCCAATTGGCTTAAGCCTAGGATTAGGCTAAAACCTTACCTATGTATACCTACTGCCATACAGTGCTCGATATTGTAGTTACATTTAGAGGTGATAAGATAACGACGCACCAACATCTGTGGTGTCTACGGACGACGGATGTCTTTTACTATTATAAGAGCTACCTACTTGTTCTCTATCTTATAATATAAAAAGTAGAAGAACCGCCTGCTGCTAATCTATCTTTAAATATATATTTTTTGTCCTAAAATTATTTATATTTTCAGCATAGGGAACTTACCCATTAGTTTGATGGATCATATCACAAAGCGTGAACAATATATCCACTTCGAGAGGGGTGACCTGACTCATCATCTGGGCGGAGTGCAGGAACTCTTCCTTGGTGACTTCCTGTGTCCTGTGGCCGTTGGTGGCGTTCAAATACACGCGCTTGATCAGTTCCATATTGTTTAGGAGGGAGTTGAATGCCATGTAATAGGGGAAACTAATTTTTCTCTCCCCTTGTGGAAATCCAGACGCCTGGGGAAAGAAAATGTCGTTAGCAACAAACATCACATTCCCCGTTAATTAGATCCCCGTAAATTTTCCCTGTGTTGGCCCAGGCTCTTTTGCAGAATAGACTAAGTATCTGCCTTTTTAGTGTGTCTAGGCGGCATGAAATTCTTAACACCAGGAAACCTTGCTTGTTTGACTGCCAATATTTTAAAAAATGTACTCTCCTACAAAAAAGATGGGGATGAACGTGCCGTTTTAACCTCGATACTAAAGCAACGATGCGTCAATATTTATTAGAATTAGTTTAGACGTAGACGCGTGTTTGAATAATCACACTTATACAAATATTTAAACAGCTTGTATATACTAAGTCTGACATTGAATAAGTTTTTATTATGCACCAAATACGAAGAGATTACAAATACATCAGATAAAACTCAAACAAAACTACCTTATGGTATTGTAAAAGATTTAGCAACATCCTATGCAATGGTGCTCTTAAAAACATAAAAAGAATGTATCACACTACATGCAAGAAGCTACCTCCCATCAATTTTCAGCCGTTCTCGAGTTATAAGTAGTGTAACTATTACGACTTTCTTTAATATACATAGATTTTAATATTTAAGTATCTTAGAATATACTCACACTAATAACTTTCGTCTTCAACTCCTTGGTTAGAAGGTGGTTCTTCACTGACAGCATAATATCTCTGAAATCCCCGGCAGTGATGAAACCACTTCCATCTTTGTCGCATTTCTTGAATGCTTCCACACCGTACTCCTCGTGGAAATCATGGAGAAACTGACTGAATTCAGGATATGTCACTAGTCGTTTCTTATCCTGTAAGTATTTTAATAATATATTTCACAAAGTGTGTTTAGTATCTTGTCTAGGATTAAGCAAAAACTGGGTAAACTTAATATATAAAGACATAGAGAGAAGTCGTATGATAGCAAATACTTATTAAGAAAGTCTTTAAGTGTCTTTTTAAAGTCACGGTGTTATTGACAATAATATGCTAGCTTTTTACAAGTTTGCTAGTGGACAGCGAGTTGAATCAAAACAATTACTGAAAGCTGGAATTAGAGCTGGAAACATTTTTAAACAATTCCATTATTAAATATTAATGAGCATAAAAAAACAACTAACCTTGCCAAAGTATAAGCGTACGAATGTGCTTTCCATATTAAAAGGCAGTTTCTTATGCAGCGCCGTTTTCTGCATGACTTCCGCGAATTCATCTGAAAATTAAGCGATAGCACAATTATACGAGAAAAATTTGTTTAGTAACGCAATATAAAAATATGACTCTATCGAATACATGAATCGAAACGTGAGTTAAATAACGCGCGTTAACGTAAATCCAAGCAAACGAAAATTCGATATGAAATGTATGGACAAGTACATTGTTCCTATAGGTACCTATATTCGTAGTATACTCTTTTACTCGTTGTTTTCTTATGTGTCTATTCGAAAACAATATCGAGTGAGTTCAGTAACTTGTCACTCGTTGATTTGACACTTCTTATTTCATTTGTCGATTACTAGTTTTCGAATCGATAATGTCCTTCAAGTTATTTTAAAGAGCTAAATACAACTTGATGATAGAAAATAACACCAAGTTCAATAAGTCAGTCCACCACTAAAATGCATGATCGGTGTAGTTATTATGTTTGCCAAAACCTTTTAAAGAGTAATATGGTAAACGTGAGAACATAGAATCTAAGTAAATAATAATAAGTCATGACACTAACAAAATATAAACATCGCCTATAGAAATATAAATAAATAGCGAACGAACGAGCATACGGTTCTGATGGCCAGATAACAGTTTACTACAGACACCATAGATGTTATAGGTGCGTGCAGTCCTGTGGCCGGGATGTAAGGCCTATTGATCTGTCGTCCACGTCCACGTCACCACGTCACGTACCCTACCCCCCAGGCCGAAACGTGACAGAGTAATTATGGCGGCAGAGATAGGTAAGGCGGTATACTGGCAAGTTGCTGCTTAGCACTCTACTACCAGTGTCTTGTTGGTATTGACATATTTTACCAGTGCATGCCTTTTACAAGCTACCTGGAAGAGAGCATAGGGAAAAAAATATGTATGCAAAAAAATGTTTGAAAATAATAATAAATATAAAGGAAGTTAGGCAGGTCTGGAATTCAAATTATTAAATTAGAAAAATTAATAATAAAAGTAATAATTTAAATTAGTAAAAATTCTCTGCAGGTACCTGGACATTCCATAATCAAATGGCTCAGTATTATGCGAAGGATGGTTTTAAGAGTGTCCGAAACGGGCGTGTTTGTATGAAAAGGGTAATGAATTAGTACGAAAACTGTGGAGAAAGCAAGTCAGGTGTGCCAGAAACATGGTTCTCAATATTCTCTGCCTACCCTGTAAGGGACTTGGCCTGAAGATTTGTATTTTTGTATAAAAAAACACACTTAATACACTAATTAACCCATTCTATAAAATAACAATTTGTAATCTAAAACAATTGCTAGTAACCGTAATATGAACTAAACTAAATACATGCTTACAAAACTTAATTTTACGTATGCAAGTTTTATTGAATGTGAATCCTATTCAATTCAAATAAGTTTTGTCAACACTAATATGAAATCTGATTCAATAAAGATAATACCCATAATAATTATGATTTACATACATTTTTATTCGAATTTAACACTTGCTAACACTGATATGACTATTATTATAGCTTTGGTGTTTAGTTTTTTTTTTTTGTTATAGGAAGGCAAACAATCAGACGGATTTCTTGATGGTAAGAAACTCACGCCGACTAGAGACACCAAAGATGGCAATGGTGCGTTGCCAACCTGAGGTCAGGATGTTATACTTCGAGCAAAAGTAAATTTACCGGCTACCTTACCCTCCGAACCGGAACACGTCATGACCTTATGGCGGCAGGATTAGGTAAGGCGGTGGTACCAATCCGGGCGAGTCGCTGTGAAACTCTACCACCTAGTCAGATGTCACAGTGTTAGTGATGATAAGCCTATGCTCGCCTTTTACGAGCTGCCTGGAAAGAAAGGCAGATGGTCTATTCTGCAAAGGAGCCCGAACCAACACGGGGAAATTAGTTAATTAGTATTTAGATTTGTGTATTTTTCATATTGTATTTAATATACCTACTAGTTGTTGGTACGCGACTTTGCCAACGTAGAGCAGTTACGTTTTTCATATTAACTCTCATCCCCTATTATAGTCCTTAAGGGTTAATTTTTGAAAAAAAAAATAGCCTATGTTTGTATCCTGATCCTTAGCTTTATACATATCAATTTTGATAAAAATCGGTTTAGCGGTTTTGCCGTTAAAGAGCAATAGATAGACAGACAAACTTTCGCATTTATAAGATTAGTGTAGATTTTTATAGCATAAATACAAAAATTAATTAAATAACATATTTTAATCAAGCCGTATCAACCTCACTTCAACTCCAATATTTAGCTAATATTATTTATTTTATTTATTTATTTATTGGTAATTTGTAATGTTACTTGTCATTTAAAATACATATTAATTTAATTGTCACCCCTATGAACTCAATTAATTAAATTAATAATTGATTTAATATAAATATAATTATGGTTGGGTTTTTATTATTAAGTGTATCAATTAAGTACTTTAAACACATCATTACCTATTTCCAGCAATTTTTTCACACATTTTATTTTTTTCGATTCAATTATTTCTAATAATAATAACACCCTTCCATATTCTGTCATTGTAATTTCCTTGAAATACTTCCATTCATTACTTTTATTAAATAAAAGTAGTCTAATTTGTCTAGAGATATTAATTTAATTCCTCACCAAAGGCAACAAGTCCATTTCCGTTTGTGTCGAAGAGCTGAAACGCCGTTTTGTAGAGTGCATCCGGAACGCAGAGCAAGCCTTCAAAGGCTTGGAACTCGGAGAATGAGATAAATCCATCTTTGTCCATGTCGACAATGCCAGCGATGAGCTGCACTGATTCTTTATTGTAGTCATCTGAAACACCATGTTACTTTCAATCATTTTGTTCTATATAAAGTACTGATTTAAGTTTAATGTTAATTTAGGTTTGCTTATTGAACCACTTTTGTGCAGTCTCCCATAGACCCAAATGTACATATACCATTGGCTAGGAGCTGACAGGAACTAAATTAAGTGGGTTCAGTGAGCGGAGGGTATGACAATGAGTCCCTACAGCAGAAGAGCCAATTAAGGGGACTTAACCTCCTCAACAAATGTTTATAGCCTTTGACTGATAACTCAAATTAACATCATTATTACAGTTTAATTATAATTGATTTCCAGAACCCATACAGGGTCCACTGATATAAAGGAACATTTATTTTTATCAAATGCAGCAACATTTCTTTAGCTTCACAAAATAATTTAAATAGAATAAAAAAAATCAAACAGTTTTAAATATTTAAAGTTTACTTTTATAAACCATTTTCCACATCAGGTTTTAATTTTTTTGTTACACTTACATCTTATTATAGTTGATATTAAAGCTGATATGCATCTAAATTGCTCAATTTGCAAGTTCTGGCTTGTAGTAAAATTGTAAATTTAAATCTTAAATTCATACTTAGATTGAGGGCCATCTAAAATTGCTATGAGTATACAACAGGCAACCTAGTCAACTTCGTTCCACCCTGATGGGTATTACTCTAACATAGAGTACCATCCAGTTAAATTTCGTCATTCGAAATTGAATCGGTCGATTTGGCCTGAATTGTTACTCGAAAAACGACAGAATAAAAATACTCAAAATGTATTCTGATGTCCTTTTTCAGTCAGCTAGACCTACTTTTTTAATTATCTTTAATGTACAAAATTTAGTCTTCTACAGTTTTTTATTCTACTGTTTGAAATATACAGTTGTACAGATAAACTGTAATAGACTACAACTTTAAATAGTATCAGACTCATTTACAGTTTATTTATGCAAAGTATTTTAGCTGTATTTGGATAATATTTTAACTATCAATTACTATATTTTTATTATACTCTATTTGTTGGTACAACTAGTTTTATGGAAACCAAAATTAAAAGTACTTTTAAGAAACATTTAGCAATTAACATTTTAACTACTTATTATTATATTTTTGCTAGTGAACCCGCCAAAGTTAGTATTGCTTATTAACAGGTACTAACAGTTCCTGTGGATTAAAGCAGATTTTCCATTTTCCTTAAATTTTCATAAGAAACTTCTCCTAACTAGAACTAATGCAACATAACAAAAAAAGTAAAATTGGTCAATCTATTCTGGCGTGATGTGCAGACTACACCAAATGGTGATTCATTTTTATTCTCTGTCGGTATAATTAACATTTTTGGGAAGCCAAAAGAACTCTAAGAAACATTATTTTTAATTAATATTTGTATCTAAATTCTTTAGCTTTCTGGCTATGTCTCCAAATTTAAAACAAGCAAGCCTTTATGAATAATTACCAAAAAAGGTACATATGTGTTATGCCATAATTATATGGCACAAAACTATCTTACATCTCCCCTAGTCCTGTAATTCCAAGTTTTACAAAAAACTAATTAATAATGATACTGACCATTAATTAATGATAATGATTAATGATGATCAATTGATAGATAACAAGATTATAAATGTTACTTATGTTAAGCCGATTTCCATACACTATTTCCAATAATTTGTTTTTAGAATAATTTGCATCTAATTGCTCTTGCTCACCACAATAGGACTGATATGTCTTCTTTGAAAATAAATAATTAAAAAAATGTTATACGTACCTTCATCAAAGAACCCAAGAAATTTTCGTACAAAGTCTTCACTGGTGATATATTTTTCACCATTCTTATCTACTGTAGCAAATTTTAGAAATATTTCATAAAGGCGGTCACTGTCGGCTCGTTTTAAGTAACCAGCCCCCTAAAATGTCACAGAAAATAAAAGTTATATCTCTTCAAACAAACATGCTATTCTTAATTGTCTATTTAAAAAATACTGGTGGCAGGAGTATGAAAAAAATTATAACAAACTAGCTTCCACTCATGGCTTCACCTGCATTTCAATTTTTTTTTTAAATTGCAGCCTATGTGTTATTTTATATGTATAAACTATGTCCCTTTAAAGTTCATCTAAATTCTTTTAATGGTTTATGTATGAAAGATTTACAAACATTCAACCATTCTAACAAACTTTTGCACTTACAATATTGATAGTACATTGAGTAAAAAAAATTCCAAACAATTTTATGCTTTTGAAAAGAACATAAGTATCTTGTGAAGTTCTAAAAATACAACACACGAAAGAAAAACACAAGAGAAATTATGAGGATAACCATCATTTATAGACACCATAGATTTTACTGTTAGGGATACCTCTATGTTCTATCTTGGATAGCAAGAGTAAATAGTTATCCTTATGTTAAAGACACACAGATTTTACAGGTAGACCTCTATCTTCTGGTTACAATTTTATTCTGTATTTATTAGGTATTCTACCCTTCAAGCTAGAGCAAATCCAAACAATATGGTGTTTACTTGAAAACCATGGTAGGTATACTTTTAATATATCAACTTAAATATCTCATGAGATACCGAATATCTGACATAAATATTTGGAATAAATAACCATAGATTTATCTCTATAGTTCAAGGTTTATGTGGAATATTATCAAAATTTGTTTTGATTCCCAGTACAAATTATCAGGGCTAAAAGTTCTCTTAATAGTAGACAATACTGTTTGTGAATTACAAAGATATTGAGTTACTAACATTTATTTTCTTTAGTTTTTTAATCTACTTGTACTTTTTATGTGTACTTTCCTTGTCCAAGTGACATATTACAAGTATGAAAAAGATAAGTAAGTAAAAAAGTAAGGGTTTTATTACTACAGACGCTGAGTTACTATACAAGTACATTAAAGTACTGACAATGGAAACTGTGATTTTAAAACTTATTTTAGTACTACTGGTTGTAATGTTTGTAATGTTTGTCAATCATAAACAACACTACATAACATTGAAAGTCAGATACTTACAAGTGTTTTAAAATTTATTATGAGAAATTGAAGATAAGATTGTTGAAGATGATAAATTACAGTGTGTGAGCTCTATATAATAGTAGTATAGAAAAGTTAAAATTGCATAATCTTTATTCAATATTGTGCCCTTGAACATTATTACATCAAAATCGCCCATAGCTGTCACAATAGTAGAACTACAACATAACTGTTACAGCATAAGGTCAAGATAACAACTTTATCAGTCATTCACTGAGTGCGTGATGACATTTTTATTATTTTTTAAGTATTAAAACCTTAAAAATAATAATGGATAAGGGAAAATCTCATTTACATTAAATGCATGGTTAATAATGTTCAATATATTTTTTTAGTTTTCATTCATGTTCTCTAATAGAAGGACTCAAGATTAAAGAAATTTTAATTTATGAATTATCTAAAGACACATACTTCTGATACTCAAAAAAAACATGAATAGACTTGCTTTTAATGAAAAAAAGCAGATAAATGTTCTCAGAATAAAAAAAAACTTTATTCACATAGACCATACAAGTGGTACTTGTGTGCATCAATATTTTTAAAAACTACCACCGGATCGGCATCAGGGCTACACACTGAGAACTGACTATATAAACAATTTTTCCTATAAACGCATAAGATACTATCTGTGAGTTGTCAAACCGAGGCTTGAATGTCATGCCTTTTGCATAGATTTACCAGCTATCTTACCTTCCAAACAAGAACTCGAAAATTGTGTCTTTTTTTGTGCAAGGAAAGGTAAGGCAGTGATACTAATCTAAGCTATACAAAATGTTATGTTGCTTTTTTTTCATAAAGCCACATTAGAAAATGATGCAATATAAAACAGTTTAGTTTATTTATTAACGTTATAAAACTTAAACCGTCTGGGTTTATACAGAAATATCATTTGAATATCAGTAAAATTTAATTAGATTGATAGTTTAATACACAAGATAGATTGTAGGCTATTTAACATTGCACTACGACCTTGAGATCCTATATTGCATGGGTGAACCAGTACAAACAGCCTCTCATTTACTCTTTTCTTGTTGCTTTTTCAATTAAACATCAACAAACTTTTTGTCACTGTCAAACTTTCATGTTAAAATTATAACACTTTTCAACCCAAGAAATCAACAATTTTACAATCCTCAATTCCGTTTGGGTATCTACACACACACTACCACATACTACATGTTATAAATCAAAGTATCAATGCTGAGCACATTTAAATTAACTTTTAATTCAGACTAATGAAATATAAATCAATTTAAGTTACCCGATGTGTGGACATTGTGTTGTCGTGAACGGAATCAAACTGAATTGATGCATATAATAAGGTTTGACGCAATTGATAACAATTTTATCATGTGTACTCAAGCTAGATACATATACTCATGCTCACAAGTTCTCAATCAGTCATGACAGTTACATGAAAGAATTCTGAAGAACTTTAATGGCTAGAAATAGGCAGATATGTGAATAAAGGTATTTAACTTTTTAGCCTCGGCTACAAATTGTACATTATCACAAAACTCATCATAATTTTACAAAATATCCTTTAAGGTCATAGAGGTTACTTTTACTGGTTATCTAATATCTAATCTCGAATAGTCAATAAAAGATTTAAGTTATTACTAAAATCAAATGACTTCAGCTTGAATTTGTTAAGAGTTAATAAATAAAGTCATTTGTTAATTAAAAAAAATCTAATTGACATTTTAAGTTTCAAGGACAACCTTTTCAAGGGCGTCAAGGCAAAAATACCGCATAGCAACGTTAGAATAAGAATTTTAAAAATCACACATTCAATAAGTTTAGCAAATTGTCTAGACCTAAAAAGATAAAACTTACCAACCTCTTGACAGCTGGCCTGGGTAAACAATAAATTGTTTAAGAACTTAAACATTACAGTATTTTTTCACTTAGACGAATTTTTACGCTTAAATAAACAATTGTATTATTAATTTTGAGGGTGACTAAAGTAATTTTGTCTTGTTATTACGTCACAAAACAATAAAATAATACAAATCTATTTTGGATCACGCACTACGCTCATGATCATCCACCGGGAATTGCGTTCCGTTTGCACTTCGCAAACAGTAAATTTTTAATCCTCTTCCGTTGCTTGCGAAGTTTGGTGGAAAATGAAAATTTAAAACGTCAAAGTTATGCGAAACTGGAAATTGGAATGGAATTTAAGCATATTGCACACTATAGAAAAAAACAGAATGTCTGATAAAATAAATATTATACTTAAATGGAAGTATTTAATGAAAAATTAGGGTAAGAGAAGTCTAATCCTTTCACGTTATAACTTAGTATTATAGTAATGCTTTTAACCCACTTTCCAAAAAAGATATTTAAATGTGTTCAACTCCTAAATTTAAAAAACAAATGAATCTATTTCTTAGCCATCAGTGAAGTGTTTTTTTTTGTTTTTTGAAACAGCATAGTTCCGATTTGGTCCCATTGACACCAAATCTGAAGTCAATAATATAATCCCAGGGAATTCATGGAAAATATTTTATTTGTATTTACACAACTTTATTGAAATCGAAATGCGTTATAAGCAGTTTTATTGCGCTTAAATTATACCCCTAAAACTCCACTTACTGCTGTATTTTTCTGGTAAAGTTAATATTTTTGGGTACCTACCTATTTTCTCAGTTGTTTCTTACGTACTTAGAACATTAAGAGAACTCAGGTTCCGCTTTTATGCTCTTACTACACCATATCATTCGGCTTTCAGCATACTCAATAATGAGTCCACTGGCACTTATGTCTTGTTCCACAGCATCTAAACAGCGTGTATTGGGTGGGTACGTTTTGCCCCCAACAAATTTATTGGTATTACGACGTTAAAACATTTATTACAAGCGTAACCTAGCGGTTTTACAGCCAGCTTATGTAAAATTAGTAGATCCGCACCTTACACGGCCTTACTACAATAATTGTTCTTTAAGTCACTGATATTAGGTAGGGGGAGTCCGGGAGAGTATACCCGCCTTTGACTAAAATGGTCATAAATCTGTCTATGCTTACAAATCACTATCTTCTATTTACTGTATTTTAAGCTGCATTATTTACCTAATTATTTCTTAAGAAAGTTTAATACAACGTTAATAGTTTATGAGTATTTAAAGATTTTTACCAAAGTAGCATTCGGCTAATATCTCCCGCCTGGGTGGGAGACTTGACCCCCCAAATAGGGAGCTTTTACCCGGGTTTAAAAGTAGGCAAAATAATCATTACAACTTGTAATTCTATGCATAAATTAATTTAATCACAAAAGTATAGCACTCTACAGTAAATGACAACACAAAGAAGGTACGGCGTCGGTTAACAACGAAGCAAACAGTTACAAGTGCCACGTTCAGCTGAAGTAACTTGTCCTACTTGACGCACATGCTTGCTCGCTATTACTTTAG
>NJDD01001088.1:250211-276176 GCA_002245505.1 Calephelis nemesis | reverse complement strand
ATGTAAGTAGACTGCCACGGAGCTATAGGTATGGTCTTTTTGCGTTACGCTACATATGTATTGCAACATTTCCGTCTCCGTTACATGCAGCCTGTTCTGTTTATAAGAACAAGTCTTAGAGACCTGTAATTTCAAGATAACCGGAACCGGTATTTTTGAGTTATTCCGACTACGGTTGGTTCACGCCAATTTGTGCAAACTACCATAATTTTTGTTTTGATATCGCAATTAGAGATTGCCAGACGAATAGAGAGCAGGTTTTAGATAGGTACTTCAACGGGATTTTACAGATGAGGGAATCGAGGTATACGCCATGCACCCGGGCTTAGCTACATAAAATTGAGACCAGTGTTCTGATGAAGCATACCCTTCCAATCTAGCTAAATGTACCGATAATGTACGTGGAAGACACTACTTGTATTTAAGAATAATTAACGTACAACTATAATTTTATAAACTATGATGCGAAGTAATAACTAACAGGTAGGTAAGCATAATATAAGAACATTATTATTGACAGAAGAAAAGTTACCTAGTTTAATAGTTAAACATATAGACCCAGACAAACAAAAACTTTGCACGAAGTAGGTACGTCATGTAGCACTGTTGGCCCATTAAGGAGACTAACTCTGGGTTTATATATTGTTAATGTTAGAAAAGTATGCTAGAGTTTGAGCAATGAGAAGGAGAAATTACCTAATTGAGTATTGATGTAAGTACACGCCACTTTTAATCTTATTCACAAACTAATATCCAAATTACCTTTAACTTTACACAAGTTATGTATATCATCATCGTCATCATTTCAGCCATAGGACGTCCACTGCTGAACATAGGCCTCCCCCGTTGACTTCCACTTCGACCGGATGGAAGCGGCCTGCATCCAGCGAGACCCCGTGACCCTCACAAGGTCGTCTGTCCATCTCGTGGGTGGCCGTCCTATGCTTCGCTTGCCGGTACGTGGTCTCCACTCGAGAACTTTTCTGCCCCAACGGCCATCAGTTCTCCGCGCTATGTGCCCCGCCCACTGCCACTTCAGCTTGCTAACCCGGCTGGCTATGTCGGTGACTTTCGTTCGCCTGCGGATCTCCTCATTTCTGAATCGATCTCGCAGGGAAATCCCGAGCATAGCCCGCTCCATAGCTCGCTGTGCAACCTTGAGCTTGTTTATCAGGCCCACAGTAAGAGACCACGTCTCGGTGCCGTAGGTCATCACTGGTAACACACACTGGTTATGTATATATATATATATATATATAAAAAAATAAATATGATACATTTCAATATATATTATTTGTCATATTATGGTAAGTAGCATGATAATACGAGAACATAGGTAGGTGGACTTAATTAAACGATAGACGTTGGATTCTTGGTTTGAATCCAAGCTAGAATTTTTGCTATATTGATTTTTCATAATTATGAGAATAATTATGTTTTTTAACCATTACCTAGGCTTTTTTTTCTTCACACAATATTATAAACATTATTACGAGTGATAGAACTAGACGTGCTAATCACCCACTGTAAACGAGATCGCAATCAAAGATTATTGTCAAAGATTACTGCATTACTAAATACCTGTATTATCGCAAAAAATCAGTTTAATATGCATTATTACTAAGTTTTGATCAGAAGATTAATACTTTTTTAATGTTATCATGGTTGGACAATATGACAGAGGCCTTACATTTTTAACTCATTTATGTAACTGGATTGCGTTTATAAATAGTTTTGCAACTTTTCGATAGATGTCATTGTAATAACGTTGTAAGGTTTCGCGTACACGACCGTCAATATATTTTTTTATATTTTGTTACATAAATAGCCTAATCGCATTTCTTAAATGTAAAAACTATAGACCTCAGCAAACTTTTAACTATTTCTATAAAAACTGATTCTAGCTATTATTTTAATAAAACTTAGTCGTTTATAGACTTAGGTCTATATTAAAGCAAACTAGGTAGTTGCTGCTGCAATATTATTAATGGGATAGCGAGGTACCTTCTCCAAAACAATGTTTATTAAAACACAATAAATATTGAAGTAACTTGATATACCTAATCTTTAAAATTATTTCCACTAATCTTTCTGTGTACCTATAATATATTCTAATACCTAAACTATTATCCAAAACATTAGAGCCTAGGTCAGTTAGGATTTCGATAAGTCTACCGGTCTAATACCTAATCACTTATCATGATAATTACCTAATATAGTCTTTCTACAAACCACATTAAGATTTTTACAGCATAATTAATGACGTGCTTCTTTATAAAATTACTTAAGAATTTATTGAAAGTCATACGAAGCTCTAGAAATATTTTAAAATAATTAAGAAAAACTGCAAAACGGACTCTAAACTATTTAGTTAGACACCATGCCTCTATTTGATAATTATTTTTTCGAAAGCAAGTATGATAAAGTCCCACATAAGTTTTATCAACATGATACCTTAATACCTTCTACTAGTAGTTTTTGAGTAACGCATCTTTTTTCTTATATTTTATAAAAATTAATTGCCATTCGTTAATATCGCTAAAACTTGAGAACAGCTTGACCGATTTGGCTAATTTTTGGGTTTGAATTATTTTTGCAACTCCAGGGAAGGTTTGAAAGCTAAGAAAAAAAATGAAAACATCGAGGAAACTAAGAAAAATATTTGTATTTGGTGCACAATAAAGAGTTATTGTATTGTATTGTAAAAACATCATTTTAAGTTTTCCTATGCGAACAGAACGAGTGGAACATAGTTCGCCGGGACAGCTAGTAATGCATATTTTTTCATTTATCTGGACGACCTCATTATAGATCAAAGATGAGAACGTCAAGATAAGTAAAAAATGTATGTACTATTAAGTATACTTAAGGGTCCATGTATGCTAAAATACGTCAGCAGTATAATGTTTTTTTCATACAAAGAAATCATGGATCTTGGTGACAAAAATACACAAGATTAACATGAATATGCTTTATAAGACTAGTGTTTTCGAAACACGATTCATTTCACTCTAATCGATAGAAAAAAAATCAAAAAGTTAACCCTTTTTTGAAAGCAAAACCCAACTGTCGACTTCAATTGTGAAAATATCGACAACAGATTTAACATAAACATAGATAAGTACTATACCTAAAAGATAAGTGTTTCAGTTTTTATACTTTTTTCAAATTACTTTTATAGTGTCAAAAATAGTGATTTGTCGCTTAAGACGTTTACTTTAGAGCGCAATACTTCATAGTAATCATGGAACGGGGGAGTGCGGTGATTGGCTCTTCTGGCTGACTAAGTATGGGGCCTTAACTCAAAAGCCAGTAGTCGTTTATGATACATACCTACATGTATACATATCTTCACGCCAAA
This sequence comes from Calephelis nemesis, assembly GCA_002245505.1. Lineage (NCBI taxonomy): Eukaryota > Metazoa > Arthropoda > Insecta > Lepidoptera > Riodinidae > Calephelis > Calephelis nemesis. The sequence goes on along the minus strand of NJDD01001088.1, from coordinate 272,815 downwards.
TCCCTTACGAGGTAGGCAGAGATTATCGAGTGCCAAATCTCATGATGTTGCAGACTTTTCGTCTTCCATATTAAATACTCTTTATACAAGATAAACAAGCGTGCCGACAACACATAGCCCCGTTTGACGCTAATATTAACATCAACCCAAGGTGATATGTTGCCGTCAACCTTTACAATCAATACATAGACTGCACAGCACGCAGCAGCGACCCGTCTATCCCATACCCGGCAAAATGTCCCAAAGTTCCTCACATACATCCCTACCAAAAGCTTTTTCAATTTCTATAAGATGACGATAAAACTTATTTATACTAACTCGGAATCATGACCTGACTTTCTTAAAAAAACATCAAAATCGGTTGCCTATTGGCAGCGTAATCGCGTTACAAACATACAAAAAAATTAAAGAGACATAAGTACAGTCGAATTAAGAAATTCCCATTTTTTTTGGTTTGTTTAGTTAAAATGTAGTAGATCTACGATTATTTATGTTCTCAAGTAAGCTGATTAGTTACTTATATCATCTGCTAGCGCGGAGCCAGCTAGGTTTGTCATTGGCAAGAGTAGGGACCATTAGGCTATAGACTTGAGGCTACCCCTTAATGTCAGAAGTACTACTGATTTGTACTATTGATGGTACAAGTGATACACTCTTGTTGGCAATCATGAATGTATTGAGTGTAACTATAACTTATACTAAATTACATCACGTTTTCAGTTGTATATCGGTTGTATTTCGGTCCAGTAATCAAGGCCCCATACTCAAGCAGCCAGAAGAGCCAATCACCGCGCTCCCCTGTTCCATGATTAGGTACTATGAACAATGGCGCTCTAAAGTAAACGTCTTAAGCGACAAATCACTATTTTTGACACTATAAAAGTAATTTGAAAAAAAGTATAAAAACTGAAACACTTATCTTTTAGGTATAGTACTTATCTATGTTTATGTTAAATCTGGTGTCGATATTTTCACAATTGAAGTAGACAGAAAGCAAAAGCTTTCAAAAAAGGGTTCACTTTTTGATTTTTTTCTATCGAGCAAAGTGAAATGAATCGTGTTTTGGAAACACTAGTCTAGTAAAGCATATTCATGTTAATCTTGTGTATTTTTGTCAGCAAGATCCATGATTGCTTTGTATGAAAAAAACAGTAAACTGCTGACGTATTTTAGCGTATATGGCCCCTTAAGATTATTGAACTATTCTAGCAATGAAATCAGTCAACCAAAATTTTACATCGCTGGCACTTCGTAAAAAAAAGTATCTTCACGCTTATATCCCCGAAGAGTCAAGTCCAACAACTGAACCGCTAGACCACAAAGGCGTAAAAATTCCAAATATTCGTAATTTTGAATGAAGAAACACTTATACTGTACATTATTACGTATCACATGGAATTTACTATTTTATAAAATATAGCCTATCGGTTTCGCTTATAACAGCATCATTGGGGCTAAAACCTAAATATTGTTTGGTACCTTATTTAAGTTCTAGTCCTGATGATACTGTTATAAGTAAAACGGGTAGGCCATTTATAAAATAAAACAGTACAAGTGTTTCTTCACTTAAAAATATGAATATCTGTAAATTTTCCTTAACTGCAGAGCATGCCTTTTTCGAGTTCTGATTTTAACTTTATATTTTAAAGGTCGCTAAATTCATTTAAATGCGAAAGGCTTTAAACCGCCCAGCTTTAGTTTAACCATTACCCTCTGTGGTAATTATAAATACCTAACTTGAATCTGAACAAATCTACGAGTACGTATGCAAAGCCGAGAAAAATGGTAAGTGATGAAGTGTGGTATCAAGGTTTATTTTGTTGTGTTACCTTTCTTTAACAGGGAACAAGCAGGTGCCGCTTTTCTGAATATGAATAGACAAACTGTAGCCTATATAGTATAGACATATATATTTAAGGCGCAACGCTGTCCTGTGACCGGACTGTTAGGCATATTGTTCAATTCTCCCGGAAACACTACACTCAGGACCTTAACATGTTACTAGTATTATCGTATAGGTAGGTACCTACTTACCTATTTCCAGTACCTAGTAGATACTATTTAAATTGTGGGCTTCGGCTATATTCGTCAAGCTTCGGAATTCCGAATGTATTTTAAAAATAAAGAGTTGTCATCACATTAATCATTTCGCTTAATTTTAGATTAGGTCAGTCAATTTAAAAATAAAAGTATAAAGTATAAAGAGTAACACAGTTTGTAAATAAAAATAAATATCCGAAAAAGTATATTTAACATGCGTTCTCGAGTTAACATAAATAACTGAGGCTTTGAGGATTGGCAGGCGAATTGCGAATAATAAGTTCGTTAGCGAATTCGCAGTGCTGCGGTCAGAAGTAAACAAATGCACGTCACTATTTCGCCGCGAGCCTGCAAAATACGACGAAAATGTTCAACGCATGAAACCAATGCAAATTAAACTTTAACATTTGGTAATTAAAGATCAAAATGTCTTGTTAATTTGAGTCAATTTATTTCTCTTTATCGGTTTAGCCAGCGGCTACGACAGCTACACTGTAATCCAAATACATGCTGTTGAATTTTTGCTTGGTCTCGAAGGTGATAATTATACTTAGTTCCGCAAACGGATGAGTGGAGAATCAGAATCAGAATAATCTTTATTAACTTGAACCATATAAGTGGTATTTTGTGCGCGTCGACATTTTTATAAACTACCACCGGATCGGAATCGCGGCTACACACTAAGAAGATCCGGCGAAAGAAACTCAGCGGGCTTGTTTTTTTTCTATAATAATAGTAACAATATAAACTAGATTAAAAATACAAATTACAATCTGATTTTAACTTAAATAAAAGGTACAACAAGTCACATTACAAAATGCAATGGGAGATTAAAACCCCTATCCCCAAGTATGTTTATCTTCCAAATACATTGAGACCGTATAATTTTTTGACATAATTTTGCTTTTATACATTTTTTAAACTTATTTAAAAGTAGATCTCTATGGGACAGCTTATTGTAGAAACGTATACATTGACCGAAAAAGGAGTTAAGTAGGTAGTAATTTTATGAAGACGAGTTTTGTATGCGGCTAGATTATTTTTATCCCTCGTATTTACATGGTGAACATCACATTTTATTTGTAAACATAGGTACATAGATTTTTTAACATACATCAAATATTCTCTCAAATGTATTGAGAACTGAAGATTAAAATATTTATTTCTTTGAATTTTCTCGCAGAGTTGTGTTATACGAAAATGAAGCCCAATATTTTTATGATATATCTACCTACTCCAACTAGAGCGATAGTTATATCCAATTCTAGTTGACTTATTTTGAAGCTTAAATTTAAAAGTGAATGCATACACCATACAGTGAATACACCATAAAAAATTAGACGTCTTTTTAACTAATCAATGTTTAAAATTGACATCCAGTCAATAATATGCTACATTTGGATGACGTAGCAGCATGTTATGGTAGAGAGCTCTTTATTTACTGATTGTTACCTATAGCTAAATCAAATGGTCGCCCAAGATTCAAAGGTTAAGAACCACAGACCTAGTAAGTACAAATGGAAGGAGGTATTTTGACGAAGTTTATAATGTAGTCACAGCATCTACAACTCCATCTTCGCACTGCACGGCGAAGCGAAGATTTCTGGCTGCCTTGATGTTTGACGTACAAGTGTATGTTTCTCACGCATTTTTTTGAAAAATATAAAAATTAAAAAATATTTTCACGCCCTGCAGAAGCACAGTTAGTGCACACACAAGTAGTCGAAGAAACTTAGTCCCACAATGTGATTGGTGGCAAGCCTATCGCCAACCAGGTACATATCGAATCCCGAGCAACGTTATTTTTATTAGAAAATTAAAAATATCTATATTTTTTATACCCAACCCGGGATTCAAACCCGGGACCTCAAAAAGTCAATCCCGACACCGGACCGCTAGACTACAGAGGCGATATATAACAGTTAAAATTTAGCTTAAACCCCTATTATACTAGTAATACCACTAATCAAGAATCTTTGTTTAATTTGCCCTTAGAAACAAAGTTTAGAATTTTCTTCATATAAAAAGTGGCAACATTGTTTTTTTTTTTAAATATTATCATTTGAGATAAGCTCGCCCTTTGTACTTATGTTTATTTTAGCCTTAAGTTTTTCTGTATTTTGTGTACAATAAAGAATTAATAATACTTTTTGATGTTTATGAAAAAGAAAGATCTTTGATCAAATTTCGAAGCTACTGGTAACTTGGATGAAGTCACCCAAGATTGATCAAAGGCACATTGGATAAAGATCTTTGATAAGTGAAATGCTATCATACGACAGGCATTGTTTCGTCTTATTACACTACGCGATATCCAGTCGAGTCTAATTAGACTATGCTTAATATCGCATATCGTTTTAAAAAAGTTTTTTTCTACCTAGCTTTTGACCTATGGACTTTTAAAAGTCTAATAAACTATTTAGAAGACATATCGCATTGGAAGCAAACTCTTTTTGTTACTAATTCATGGGGCAGTGACAGCTTTCCTGGTATAAAATATATTTACTTACTCAGAGACGTCAACAGTCTTTAAATCAGTCACTAACATGACAATTTCAATACAAAATTATGACTAAATAATTGATTAAGCAAGTCAAATCTCTGAGTGCGTATAGTAGCGTTGTAATAACAAACAAAAATATTTTCTCTAAGGTTTAACAATCATCATCATCATCATTTCAGCCATAGGACGTCCAGTGCTGAACATAAGCCTCCCCCGTTGACTTCCACTTCGACCGGATGGAAGCGGCCTGCAGCGAGACCCCGCGACCCTCATAAGGTCGTCTGTCCATCTCGTGGGTGGCCGTCCTATGCTTCGCTTGCCGATACGTGGTCTCCACTCGAGAACTTTTCTGCCTCAACGGCCATCAGTTCTCCGCGATATGTGCGCTTTGAAAATGCCAATGACAAATTTGGAGTTACTTAGTCTAGGTTTATTCATAAGAAGTTGGTACTTATTACTACGAGTATTTCCTAAACTACAGCATAGTTGTTTCTAAGATCAGCTCTAACAAACATTACGTGCAGCAGGCGACAGAGTAAGGCGTTATCATAATAGAATCAAACATCAAGTCCATCAATATGCATTAACATGCCCTCAAACATAGCTACGACATATAGAGCAGGATTCCGTCTAAACACGTTACCGGCTCTTAACGTTTTTACGAAATGAATAATAGCACCGGCACACAAAAAAAAATAAGGACAATGTGCATTTGACCGGACCTACCTACGGGTACGTATTTTGGTCCGCTGAATCCGAATTCGAGGTCAGTTTGACCCTCAAATTTCGAGAAAACTTCGAAATACCGAAAAAAATTATGAAAATCGGCAGTTTTTGTTAACATGACGGCAGATTTTTTGTTGGATGTTAAAAAGAGAAGTACCCGAAGAATCTACTACGAGGAATCTACTACGAAGATCATTTCAGGATAAAAGAGTGCGATACAAACGAAACGAAAGCGAAATTTATTTTAGACGTTAAATCATGTTTAATCAATTTTTTTCTGTTATAAATGGTCATTTGACAATTTTTTCTAATTTTTCCAGCTTTAGAGGTGATGGGACAAAAAAAATTAAAATGCGAATTGAAGACATTAAAAGATATTAAATTTTATCTGAATTGGACCGGAAGAAGTTTTTTTATCATGAAAACTATATTTTTTCGGAATTTGAGAGTTTTGTGTGATTTTTTTAAGTTTAGAATGTCTCGTGGCCACAATAAAGTTTCAATTCATACTCAGCGGATCGAAATACATGAAAATCACCTTTAGTTTAGTAACCAAAAAAAAATTTATCGTTAAAATTGCCGATTTTTATCATTTTTACAGTTTTTCGAAGTTTTCTCGAAACTTGGGGGTGTAGGGGTCAAACTGACCTCGAATTCGGATTCAGCGGACCAAAATACGTACCCGTAGGTAGGTCCGGTCAAATGCACATTATAGCTATAGCTGAATATATATAGCTGAATTAAAAAGTTATTAGTTTTTTTAAGGCCGTATCTCTAAAGAGCTAGGCAGAGGTACAACCAGGGCGGGCACCCACAACTATCCGAAGACACACTAGTCCTATTATACGAGAGGTCACAAGACTATTGCTAACCGGGCACACAGTCAGGGAACGAGGTTTTTATTAGTAAATTTGAAAAATACATTTTATTTTTTAAAATACATTTCATGTTTTCCGACCCAGGCATCGAACCCAGAATCCCATGAAGTTAAGTCTAACAGCGAACCTTTCGACCACAGAGACGATTTAGATACGAAATAAAAAGTTGAATATAATTTTCAACCAATAAGTTCAGATAAAACCCTTAAAGTGATAAAGAAAAAACATTTTACCTTAAAAAAGCCCAGGGTGCTTGTTCTTTTTCACCTAATAATCTTGAACATATTATGGCTTTGTATAGGTATACAAATAATAGGTACCTATTAAGAATAAATAAATAGGTATTAAGAATACAAGTTAAGCCAAGTCTTCCTTCCATACTGGCAATGCGACTATCGAGCTCAGATTTGATAGGAGTTAAGTGATATGTGTCGGTCAGTCAGACAAGTCTATACTGTGTTACTACTATATAGTTATATCTTTATTCGATATATTTTCTAATGTTAGGGGGAAGGGAGCAAGAGATAGTCTGCTTAGTAAGAAAAAATATAGTTTAAAAAAGAAAATATTTTGTATGTCGCTGAACAAACTTAGAAAAGAATTTTATTTAAGTTCAAATGAAAAATTCAGTTATTAAAAAAAATAATGATTTGACATAAAAAAGAGTGTTTATTAAAATACTGCGTGAAAACGAGAACACCTGTTTTTGTTGGTTTCTTACAACGCCAAATATCTTTTGTTTTTGGACGACCTCCAAAAAGTAGTTGTGGTTATTGATGTTCTTTACAATCGTAAATGTTTCCAACAGGTAAAGTTCACAGTAACTGTGTGTGAAATAAGGCTTGAAGCTGAAGATTTTTTTTTTTTTGCAATTTGGAAATGTACACAAAAGACATAGTGTTTACTTGAAATCAGATATATAGCAGTTGCTTTAGTAAAAAGCCTAACATTAAAAATGTTCTTTAATCTCCGACAAAACTTATACTCATGATACTTAAGATGGTTCTTAGCATGTAGCACTATAGGAAGCGTCGAAATGCGGTATGGTACCACAGAGCCCTTACTATGAGCAAAATAATGACTAGGAACAGCGCCATCTAATAAATTAACATCGCTTTTACACGGATATAAGACTCAGATCAGACGTTTAAATTGTAAAAACCGTCTTAAAAAGACAATTCGATGCCCTCAGCGACATCTGTTGTCTTAGAAAGGACTTACTTATTGGGTTACAAGTTTTTATACTACATTGTAGGTCTATTATATATATTGGTCTATTGTTTCTATCAAGCTGATTTTTCGTGAGTTGGTAGCTTTTTTTGACTCGAAACTCAAGTTATAGTCTACTATAGCATAAGTCTAAGAAAAATCTATCAGGGATCCTGTACTACTATTTTTCGTACCCCTAAGTGACAAGGGTGACTCATCCTAAACTTTTTTAATAAAATCACATTAAAAAAATAGCAGAGCGACGTCTGTCGGGTTAGCTAGTATAACCATAAAAATCTAGTTTGGTTATTTTCTGTAGTACTAGAAGTACTAAAAGATTAAAGTACTAATAATAAAATTTATACGTTATTCTACAGTCTCGGTACTGTAGACATAAAAGTCAGTAAAGTTCCATTGGAACAGCATAAGAATTGATGTAATAGAATATCAGTAAGCTTTCGCCGAGACCCTATTAAAATTCTATCCCAGAGGATCGTTCTTTAAATTAAATTATGGAAAGACATTTCAAGTCTATTACTAGCTTCTATTTTGTCTTTACTGTAATTTAAATTTCATTTACTTTATTTTTAAAATATACATTTGTTACAGGGTTTTTGTTCCATTTGCATACTGAGTAGATTACTTCGTATGACTTTATAAGACTTTTGAGAAGATATCTGCGAAATATCAACATCTAAGTCGATTCGAAAAAAATATGAGATTATATTATTTTCGACTCCTATGTATTTTTATCATGTTCTCACTTTGTTCTGAACTGATTTTAAATATTTTTTAAAGAGCTCTTACTTCACAAGGTGGTCTCAGTGCGCAAAGTCTAGTTCCGGTGATGTTATCCCAAGGAAACCGAAGAAAGTACTTATTTTTGTGTACGCTGAGAATTTGCTTTTTTTAAAAACAAATTCTCTACGTACCTACGTCTACGAATCTACGTACATTTAGCCTCAGACGAGTACATAGACTTTTAAAAACCCATCGGTGAATTTGAATTTTGGCTTCGGTGTTGGACTCGATTTCATGAGATCCCGGTTTCGATCAGGTAACAAAAAGAAAATGTGTACTTTAAATTTCCTAATAAAAACAACGTTACTTTTGATCAGAATTGTGACCGGTTACCGATAGACTTGCCACATATCACATTAAAGGACCTAACTGTCTTCGGCTAGTCGTGGGTGCCTTGTTGGTGCCTCTGCCTACTTCGTCGGGTATGCGGGCGTGAAGATACTTTTTATCTAAATAGAAGGAAAATATGTATGTGTATAATGCATCAAACTTAGTTTACAATCAATTTTAGTTTTGTTATGCTATGCATCACTGCAGTTTTCTTATAAACGTATCTCACAAACGAAAAACTTTTGAATTAGTCAATGCTTTAATTGTTGATTACAATCTTTACGAATCTTCAGCTGTTGTCGTATAGGTGTAAGGAGAAAATTGTATTAATTGCTATCGCCTCTGTGGTCTAGCAGTCGCGGTAGGATTCGACTTCATGAGGTCCTACGTTCGATCCTCGGATCGGGTAACAAAAAGAAAGGCGGTTTTTCAAGTTTTCTAATAAAAAAAATTTGCTCGGGATTGGATATGTGCCCGGTTGGCTATAGGCTTGGGCACCTATTACGTTGTGGCAATTAGTGTCTTCAGCTAGTCGTGGGTGCCTTGGTTGTGCATCTGCTTACCTCATCGGGGATATGGGCGTGGAGATATTTTATTTTATATACTTTATGTGCTATTATTTGCGTAATAGTTTTTATAGTGACACTAGTAACGAAACAGCCATCAGGTGGTATTTTTATTTCAACTAATTCCTGGTTCCTATAATCAACGAATCGTAATCCGTCAGCTAAACCATTCGTAGTTTGTTCAAAAGTAACGGAGCGTTACCAATATTTTCAAAAAATGTTTAGAATCAATAGTCGGAAACGAGCAACCGTTTTTAGTAATATTACTAAGCGTAGAAAATACTACCATCCGTAATCAAAACGACTCGTTTTTTGAATATAGGAACCGGTCATAAGTTGTGAATTTTATGAACTAAGGACTTGTAAAATCAGTACATGTAGAGTTAAGAACATGGCTCTACATACTTTCTGACAACTCTTTGATAGTGCGGGAGTCGGTATTGGTAACATGTTACCTCAGATCCTACTTTTTTATGAATCTAAGCATGTTACAAGATAATGTTTTTGTTAGGTTATTGAATTTTTTTGTTAGGTCATTGACTTTTTGTTAGGTCATTGACTTTTTGTTAGGTTATAGACTTTTTATGTGATAGTTCAGCGAACAAGCGCATGGCTCTCCTGATAGTAAAAGTCAACCGTCGTCTTTAAAAACCACAAAATTATAGGTGCGTCGCCATGTTATGTCTAGAATGTAAGGGAAGTAGACCTATCCTATTCTCTAAACAGGACAATGACAGAGTCATTATGAAAAGGTAGGGCGGTGGATGCTTACACGGGCAAGTTGCTGGTCAGCACTCTAATTCCAGTGGTCTTATTGGTCTTATGTAACTGATGCGCACATATTACGAGTTGCCTGGCAGGGCGGCAGATAGTCTATTCTATACAGAGGACCAACACGATGAACAAGATCACATCGCTAATAGCTCATCATAAGTGGTTTTTGAGTTATACCTCGTAATACTATTTAATTTTAATACTATATAATAATAATTTGCAAATACCTACATTTTCATGTAATCGCATTTTGATAAAATTCATATGTACCTATCATACCTCTGAATCATAATCTACCTTTCGTAAAAGAATGATTATTTCTGACAAGAGTCAGAATTGATGTTTTTTATAAATATAATACGAAATATATCTACTAATTACAGCGGCGGTGTCAGCGCGTAAGGCTCGACGAGACGAACACGTAGGTATATAAATTTTGAAAATCGGGAGAACGGGAGTGAAGATATTTCCAAAAAATATATCGCGTTTCAAATATACAAAGTAATGTTTTTTTATTGATATTGGAAGTCAAACAAGCAGACGAATTTCCTGATGGTAAGAAATCAACACCACCTAGAGACACCAAAGATGGTACCTAATGATGCGTTGTTTACCTAAGGCCGGGGTGTTAGACCTCGAGCAAAAGTAAGTTTACTGGCTACCTTATCCTCCGAAACAGAACACGTCAACAGCAAGCACTGACGCTATGGAGTCAGAAATAGATACGGCATGCGAGTTACTGCGAAACTCTACCACCTAGTCAGATATCACGGTGTTAGTGGCAGTAAGCCTATGCTCGCCTTTTACGAGTTGCCTGCAGGAAGGCAGATGGTCTATTGTGCAAAGGGGCCCAGGGTAACAGGGGGATAACATATGTATTGATAACTTAGGAGCATATACACTTTAACGTAATTGAAAGTTTCTTATTGGCAGTATTTAATATACAAATTTAACAGTTATGCAAAATAGTTATTTACATACCTACTAGGTATTTATTTATATTTTTTAAACACTAGCCGCTTACTACAAAAAAAATGACACATGTTTAACTAAACACTGTTTTAAATTGACATCCATCCAATACCATGTATGTACAAAATACTACACATGTATGAAATAGTCTATATGTTCAAAAAGTATGTAATCATCATGTTCTCTACACGTGTTTTTTATGAGAGGTCAGAGAACAAGCACACGTCTATTCTGATGGTAAGATACAACTGTGAACTGCAGACATCATAGATGATTTAGGTGTGTTGTTTTTTATGATAGGTAATGGAAGGCAAGCAAGCAGACAAATTTCCTGATGGTAAGAAATTCACGCCACTTAGAGACACCGAAGGTGGTAATGGTGCATACCAATCTGAGGTCGGGATGTTAGGCCTCGGGCAAAATTAAGTTTACCTGCTATCTTCTCCTCCGAACCGCAACACGTCAACGGCAAGCACTGACGTTATGGCGTCAGGAATAGGTAAGGCAGTGGCACCAATCTGGGTGAGTCCGATGTCACGGTGTTAGTGACGGTAAGCCTATGCTCGACTTTTACGAGCTGCCTGGCAGAAAGGCAGATGGTCTTTCCCGCAAAGGAGCCGAACCAACACAGGGGTGTGCCCTAAGGCATATTAAATATTAGGAAATAGTACCACTCACCTTCGACTTACGTACCTTTTTAGATTCCTCCCGTCGTTTGCTAATTTTCGGTAATAATAGTTTTAAATTTTCCGAAACTTTTTCATACAATTTTCTTAAATTTTCGTAATTTTCACAGGTTTTTCAAGAATATCTTCTGAACCCCCTGCCCGATTTTCAAAATTTTTACATCTGCGTGTTGGTCTCGTCGAGCCCGATCCGTTGACACCCCTCTCGCTGAAATCAATTCATAATTTTCTTTAAAACTCGTTAAAAACATGAATTTTCATACTTAGAAAAGTCCACCTAAGCGGTATAAGAAATTCGTCTAGTTAGATTAAATATTAGGAAATAGTACCACTCACCTCCGACTTACGTACCTTTTTAGATTCCTCCCGTCGTTTGCTAATTTTCGGTAATAATACACCCAACTTAGGCCTATTGTGCAAGTTTACCCTATCCTCTGAACCGCAACATGACAGAGTCATTATGGCGGCAGGAATAGGTAAAGTGGTACCTACATACCTGTTTTCACCCCTTACGAGCTGCCTAGCAGAGAAGCAGATAGTCTCTTCTACTGAGTGGGCCCGAACCAATACGGGAAGAACGTTATTGTTCGATAATCCAGTTTTAGAAACATGGATTTCCTAGTTTAAACAGTATTTAATTTTTTTATGGCAAGGCAGCAGTTGAAAAAACTATAAAATTGTTATAATATAATGATAGATTATTAAAATCAGTTGAAACATGTATTTCATAATGTTTGCAACGTTTATTAAAATTTTACTAGACTTTAACCTGAAAAGTTAACCCTTATATACCTATCTATATTATTTTAAATACAGCATAACGTGGTTTGGCAAGAGTATATTCAATAATATCGAACTATCAAATGAGGAGAGAGTGCATGTTCTTATTTCTATTCTGAATGATGCGGGGTTTAAAATCGCTTTAGTATTTCAAGAGCGTATCGATAACAAACATAAAACCTTTCTTCTTCTTAAAAGAAGGTCGATATCTCCAAAAAAGAAAGCAAAAGTACCTTGTTGAAATTTCAAGGAATTTGCACCTATTTATAATCATATCAAAACAAACCACGGAAATCCAGAAGCTTTTATGGAAATAAGCTCAACAAATAAGATAATAAAATTTAAAATTATGAAGCCTCCCATCAAAATCCTAACGAAGTCAATCACGAAATAAAAGAAAGAAAACATGTTTTTGCTTTTGAGCCAAGTAATAAGTAGGGACGTTACGAAAAGTGGTCAATGTAAATAATCGATTTGCGATTGCTGGAATCGATATTCAATTACGAAAGTTGAATTTATTCCCAGTGCCTACATCTTGACCTGAGTAGAACCCTTTACTTCTATTCACATTACTATAGTACTTAAATCTCATTTCATGAGAGAAGCATATCATTTACCCATTACGACGAAGTGATCGAATGATAATCTCACCGGTGGCACAGATATGGTAATGTATATATGTATATGTATATATGTTATGTAGATATGTAGTACATAAATATAATGCTAAGTGTCGTTAGTATGACTTTTAAATATTTGCTCTTTATTATTTGTAAACAAAATAATGAAATGTAAATAAAACAAAATTACAATTTTCTAAAGAGAAAAAATATCTGTTTCGAATTTTACGAATAGACGAAATAACGAGTAGGTATTACTTGTTCAACTTCGTACTTCGTATAAAAAATCTAAGCAAGAATTGGGTACACAAAACAACCATTGACCTCTACTTCGCTTACGTGTTAACGTACCTTTCGACTTTATTTTATTGAACATTTCTCCGTTTCTGGTTGATTAAAAAGCAGGACTCAAGTTAAATCATAGCCTTCTGAAAAACAATACCCTGTTTATATTAAATAAGAATACAGAAAAAAAAAACAAAATTGATTTGAAATTTCGGTTATTTTTTTTCTATTGGAACATCTTTTGAGTATGATCACTTTTGTCTAGATACTGCATTATTATAACAATTGACAAATATTATTCTGAAAAAACTGTGTGACAATAAGTAATTGTGGTATTCATCGAATTATAAATATCGAATATTTCTTTAAATCGAATTGTTATGAAGTGTCAACGGGACATCCCTAGTAATAAGGCGGTAGATATAAAGTCTGTCCGTGGTAGTAAATAAATCGAATTTTGTTTGTCCTCGCATCTCAAGTCTCCTTTGTTGTGAATTCTTTACATTTTACACGGAGACTACAAGTATTCTTGGAGTTCTTACTACGTTTCTTTGTCATAGAATTATTTACGGCTCTTCTTATAATGAGAGCTCTAATTAAATACTGTTTTGATTTAAGAAGTTTTTATTATATTTCATATTTGTGCTTGATTATTAGACACCTTTCAAGTAGTATAGTTAATTATTATAAGACTAACAATCTAATTAGCTTAATACCACTTGAACATTACCCGTTTAAATTTAGTATTAAGTTAAATTGTCAAATAAAAGGTGATTTTAGGCTTGTTAAACGCTAACTCAGTGTTAAATACTTAACCCAGGATTGTGCAAGTGGTCCTTGGGCTGCGTTTCCACCAGATATGTGCTTAATTTACCTAGCCTCGGCCAGCATAGCTCTTCTGGTAACGATTTTATTGGTTCTTTACAAACATATTTCACACGCTTCATATCCCCGCACATCTCTGATGGAAAGCTCCTCCTAGTAGACGCCTTCAACAAAATAGCACGACTTTCACAATAATGATTGCTAAAGTGTCACAAAAAAGTAAGAATATTCGGGATCGAACCTAATTGGTTTAAGTAACTAGAGTACAAAACAAGGAGCTAAGCAAACAGTTTAAAATTGAACGATCTTTTAAGGTATGTGACGTGGTCATGAAGTTGAATTTCTTTTATGTTATAAAACAGCGATCAGGTACATGGGTTTCTTGACGGTAAGCGAATATCTTCAACGTCAGGCACTGCTGTGCAGTTCTACCGGCTGCCCTACCCTCTGGACTGGAACATAGCAGTGTCATTATGTCGGCAAAAATAGTCAAACCGGTGGATCCTTATGTGAAAAATTTGCTCCACAGTTCTTTTAATACTACTAGTGGTTTAGTTGGTAATGGCTTGTTAAAACCTATGTTGCCAGACAGGCACATTGATTAGTGTGGGTGATTGGCATACCACTGGGGTTGAAATATGCATAGACTGTAGAGACAATGTTTATAGAGTCATAAATATTATCTGTATGTTTTAAGTACACAAACTCTGGTCAGAAATATTAAACTATGACTGTTATAATTAGTGCGTGAGTTTCGGATTAATAGTAACTCCTTAATATAATAAAATAACTCCTTAATAACTCCAACAATAACCAGCAATACCGGAACGCAATTATCGTGTTCCGGTATTGCGGGTAGAGTAGCCAGCATGTCTATATATACAAGTGTTTAAGCTAGCCTAAGACTAGAAATAAAACACTATATAGGTACTTGTTTTCTAGGGTTATAAACAAATAATTATCGTCTTGTTTTCGAACCAGTTAAGTTTCATCATTTGCACCATTTAGTAAAAAAGCTTTACATGCCTCTATGAGTCTTTGAAAAGGCGCCCAGTGTTACCATAATAAATCGTCAATCGTCCATTAGAGCAATAGAAAATAATAAGAAAACGATTTTAACTTTCCCACTCCTTTGATTTAAAATTGCTTTGAGAGGAACACGATAATGTATTGGTGATACGGAAATGCTTTCAATATCACATAAAAATAGGATTTGAGAAAATCAGTTCGTAGTTTAAGTATTAGAAGCGCATTTACCAAAAGATTACAGTCGAAGTAAGACTAGAATATTATGCGAAGAGATCAGGTTGTACAGTCGATTACATAATACCATGTAAATATTTTTCATGAAGTTTTATTTAACTAAATAACTACCTAAATATCTCTGAACTATTCTCTTATTATTTTAGCGCCAAAGAAAATGTTATACCTACCTGCCACTACGACATTGATTTTAAATTATCGAAATACACAAAAATACAGACTATCTCATTATGGAAAAAGGTAATGGAGTCGTATATGTATATTAAGCGACCAATGAGGTGAACGAATAACAACGCGAAAGTAACTTTTTTCACAGGACATATTACACAAACATAAATCTAACCCTTAAGTAAGCAAGTGTTTACTAGGTGGTAGCGTTTCGCAGCGACTCACTCGGATTGGTACCACGGCCTAACCTATTCCTGCCGCCGAAACGTCATGACGTGTTCCGGTTCGGATGGTAAGGTAGCCGGTAAACTTACTCGAGACCTAACATGCCGGCCTCAGGTTGGCAACGCACCATTACCACCTTTGGTGTCTCTGGGTGGCGTGAATTTTCTACTATTAGGAAATCCGTCTGCTTGTTTGCCTTCCATTATAAAAAAAAAGCAAGTTATATGCTTGCGTTATAGGTTTACATTTTCACAGGCGCCCTTATAATTTAACAATGAGCACAAAGCGTTCTGATTGGTTGAAATGAACTTTATGTTGATTACGCGAACCAATAGCAATGCAAAACAATTGTTTTAGTACTCGTTTGTTAAGAAAAAAAGCCTATAGTAATCGATACTCATACATATAAATAATTCTATAGATACCAGAACAACTTTAATAAACACACACAGACCTAGAAATGCAGACGTCTAAATGTTCATCACACAAATGTATGCCCCCATCAGGAATTGAACCATGGGGCACACAAAAGCTTGAGGCCCTAGGGCACAAAAAAGCTTCAGGCCCTTTTGGAATATAAAGACGTCAAATTTCAATATTTTTCACTATGATTTTTGGGTAACCAATTACATTACTTTATTACAGTATATCATTAATAATATGGGTATGATAATATGGATTTCTGTTGAGCAGAGTCTTTTATTTAATCCTTAAACTCAATTTTCTGAAGAATGTCACTTTCTATGCTCATGATTATTGACCAATTACTTATTCGTTCTTAAGTTGCGAAATTGAATGCTCCCGAAACTAAAATATTTTAAGGTTAAAAGTGAGAGAAATAGTCGATCCTTCGGGGCCCTCTGAGTATAGGGGCCTTGGGCACTGGCCCCGTGTGCCCTTATGGTAAAGACGGTATTGGATACGATTATAGTTAATCTACCCTTAAAATGATTTGTAATAAATAATGAAGCTTTTTAAACACTTTTGCTCGTTGCTGTCGTTGTCTCGCAGGAACATTGTTTCGGGATAAAAACTATCCAATGCGTTAATCCAATTACCCTCTATATGTGTACCAAATTTCATGAAAATAGGTACAGCAGATTTTCCGTGAAGGAATAACAAACAAACAAAGTTATAATATTAATAGGATATAAATAAAACATTAAAAATATAAATAAGTTCTGTGATTTAAATGTTAAAATGTACATAAATATTTAATTTCTATAAAGTTGAGAAATATGTTACCACAATATGGTAGAATATGTTGGTGTGCTTAAATATCTTTGTTACAAATTTTTAACACATATTTTTCAAATAAATAAATGTCATTTTCATTTTCCATTTTCAAACAATAGTACAGGCTCTAATTGGTTATTTTTTAGATACTGCAGATACCAAGCCGACTGTAAATAATGCTGTTCAGAGCTAGGTATCTTTGAGAAGTGGAGACGGGCAGTCTATTGTCATTGTGTTGCGAGTTTTCAACTTTAAGTCTACAGTTACTTTTTCAGTTTGAATTGGTATCGGGCTGTTGTAAGCAATGAAATGGATGGGGATGCAAAAATAGACAAGTCAATGAAATAGATGTTTTTCATAGTAGACGGTGAATATTGTTAAGAACAGCAGCAGTTTTTTGCTAGTCTTTTTACTATTTTACATAAACCAATGGATTACCATTATAATGTTCAATTTCTATTCCTATTCATAATGACGAACTCATAAATGTATTCCAGAGAATCGTAACTGATTTTCATTGAAAA
The DNA here is from genome assembly GCA_002245505.1 of Calephelis nemesis. Taxonomy (NCBI): domain Eukaryota; kingdom Metazoa; phylum Arthropoda; class Insecta; order Lepidoptera; family Riodinidae; genus Calephelis; species Calephelis nemesis. The sequence continues at coordinate 255,404 of NJDD01001088.1, read as the reverse complement.
TTTTAACATAAAACTACAAGTTTTAAATTTGATAGAAGCTTTTTTATATTAGAAGTCAGCGAACTTCTGATTATAAACGGCTGTCCTGATGGTAATCAACAACCGTAGCCTATAAACCTCAGATGTTACAGGTGCCTGTAGTAAAGCCGGAAACTACAGTCTACTGGCTGCCCTACCCGTTAGACTTAAATATGAAAGGGGTCATTATGAAGGTCATTAGGAAGGCAGTGAAATCCAATCCCGGGTAATTTGCTGTACAGCAATCTACCATCAGTGGTTAACCTGTGCTCGCCTCTTACATGCTGTCATAATACAACATCTGCCACTCTGGCAGAGTTCAGAGGCAGAGAGAGATGTTGTATTCTACTCAGCGGACCTGAATCTTCACGGGGAATCACCTATTTGTAATGCAGCAAAGAACCAATATGTCAGTTTTCAAACAAAACAGTCCAAATTGAAATCGGATCACACGTTTAGGAGTTAGTATGCGACAGTCTGTGGCCCACAGACAGATACACACACAGGCAACTCAAACTTACATCACCCCATTTTCCGTTGGGGGTTAAAATTATGTTTAGCAATAAATGTGTCCGACTGTACATGCATTATTAGGTAGTCAGGTCTTTTTAAAACCAATTTACCAATCCAATATAACTACTGGCGTGGCTCGCTCTGATAAGTTTAATGTGGAATGAGAGATCCAGGAATAGAACCTGAGTGCAACATCCGAGTCCTCGTTGCTGGGAAGAACTAATCATTTCACGACTGTCTAAAAAGTATTGTAACATGTGAACTGTCTGATAATATAAGATTGCAAGTTTCTAAATCTAAACAAAGACTAAAAGTAAAAGTAAAGTAAAGTATCTTCACGCTCATATCCTTTAAGAGGTAGGCTGAGGCACAACTTACCCTAGTTTTGCCTCCGCCTACCACGACTAGCCGAAGACACTAAGTCCTACAATGTGATAGGTGGCAAGCTTATTGCCAACCGGGCACATATCCAATCCCAAGCAACATTTTTTTTACTAAGAAAATGGAAAAAACACATTTTGTTTGTTGCCCAACCCGGGACCCCATGAAGTCAAGTCCAACACCTAGACCGCTAGACCACAAAGGCGATAAACATAATTATACTTTAAACATAAACTAGTCATGATTCTTATAACGAATCATTAGAATCAAATCAGTGACATAACTGTACCATCAGATGACGCGTGGCAAAGTCGCAGGCCTCAATAAAAAATGTTTCAGTTAAATATACATTATATTAGGTATATGGTTGGAAGAACGAAAATAGGGAATAGGTGGTATGATTTGGAAACACTTACGGGAAAGATAGACTTTTTATAAAATCCAATTTTCAAACTGTTCTTATTTTTTCACTGAATTTTGATTTTTTTCAGAAGTTCTCCCAAAATAATTATATATTTATATTCTAAAACAAATGTAGGTATAAATATTTCAATAACTAGTTAAGTTCAATACAAAGAAAATTTATTTGAAGCTTCTGAGCCTTTAAACAAAAAGTTATTACACTGAGTTCAAATTTTGGTAGAATTGAAAATTCAGTAGGAAAATAATAACACCTTTTACAAAGTCTAAGTTTCACGGAAGTGTTCCATACAAATGATGTCACATTTTCAGGAAATTGGGCATGAGTAGAAAGCTTATGTTTGTGCAAATATGTGCTTTTTTGAGGTTTTCGAGATCTTGCCTTTCGTTAAACGTTTTTCAGAATCAACAAAAAATGTTAGAATAAACATGCACACATAGCTTTTAATTGTTTGTTATTGTGCGCATTTGTGACAAAATTAGATTAAAAAAAGTAATTATAGTTTTCAGGTAATCGCAGTTTTCTAAACTACTAAATGGAAAAAATACATGACAATTTATGAAGCACATACAAGAAACCACAAAACGATTAAATTTAATTAGACTAACATATTATTACTAATTATGTGTCGGACTAAGCGTTAATTAATTATAGCCCAATTTGCATTTCCACTTTCACCAGTCTCCCACGGGAATTCCTTTAGTAAGTAGGATAAAAAGTATCCTATAACCTTCCTTGTAATATAGTAATTCAGAGCCAAATTTCGTTACGATCGATTCGGTCGATTGCGCGTAAAATGCAGTCATAGTACTGACAGACAAAAATTTAAAAAATGCTAAAAATGTGTTACTACGTTTTAGTTGTCCCTATTTATTTTCATATCTTTAAAGTACGGAATTAACTCTTCTACATTCTTTTTACGAATATCTATATATGAAAAAAATTAAGAAGCAGACAGAGATACGTTATCAGTCTCGGTGTTCGCTACACTTGAAATAATTCAACAGTTAAAATATATAATAATAACTTTCGACAAGCAGATACGGTAGTTAAAACACTATTACAACACTATTACAAAAAAACACATACTTAACAAATAAATTTAAACAAATCCTGCCTCAACAGCAGGATCCTGTTTCTCGTATAGACGTATTTTCGCACTTAACACATACAAAATGTTTGCATGTGGGTGTGCTGCTATAGGCTGCACTACCAAAAAAATAACATACATACAAGTGTTATTAAAATATTGTTATTTATAATATTTACGTTACATTATAATAAATAGCACATTAATCAATTATTCAGGTAAGTAATTGCTGATTTTTCATATTATTTATTTGAATAACTGGTCACACAGACCTCCGAGTTTGTTAGAAATCCGAAGCCGCCATTGTTATGAATACGTTAATTAATTGATTCGTGACGATATTTTGTGTTAAGTGAGCTGAGATTTCGCCGCATCATTCCAATTTAAAGATTACGGTGTTTTGACTGGCCTTAAGTGTTTATATTTTTAAAAATGGACGTTCGACGTATTATAGTTACGCCCGGAAACTTTTTAGGGGTACCTTGCTAGTGATTTTTAGAAAATGGTGAAATTGGTGAATTTTGTTTAAATTGTCCGTAAAAGATTAAACAAAAATGGCAAATAAAGACATGAATGTGATTTATAACAGTTTTCTTAATCTACTCTTAATGTTTTCTTGCATTTGCATCAGACACAAAAAACTTGCTGAAATGTTAAAAAATTAAGAAGTAAAATGTTAAAAAGCAATATCTGTTTTACTTGTTATTTTCTATGCATGGTATAATTGCCTTATTTGATAAGAAATTGAGTTGCCCTAAAATTTCTTATTATTGTAATGTTATTGTACTCTTCGCGTTTATAAGTTTTTTTTTGTAAGTTGAACAAACGATATTATTTTTTTTTAATTTTAGTGGCAATTTGTTTTTTATCAACAAATAAAGGGGCCCCAGGGGCTAAATGCCCCAGGGGCATTTAGCCCCTGGGGCCCTACCCTGAACGCTTATAGCAGTATTATTTCCATCTTGCTAAATGTCTGCCTTTATAAGCAACTTTATGGTATACGTCATAAGGTTGTCTTTCTCGACTGACAATTAGTATTGTTGAAATAGTACTGTTTTAAGAGCTTATGGTAACCCCCCTGTTCTTCTCTGTGAGTAATATTGTTCTGTGCTTAACAGCATCCTAATGTATGACATTAATATAAAGAAAACATGCAGGTAGTCAAAAAATAATTGTAGATGAGTTAGGCCAGGTTACGGTTTTTCCCTAAAAACAGGGAATACAATTTAATAAATTAAGAAAATCAAAATATATTTGGAAATAATTATCAAATTAAAATAAATAAGTAGTAATATCGAAATTAAACTTTAAGTATAAAATAATAAAAAACATGTTTTTAAATAGTATAATGTAAAAATTATAATGTTCATAAAAAAGGTCAGTTGTTTAATAAGAAGACTGCAAGTGTGACCATATCTGCCTTTAAAATGAACTATACATGATGTCGTCTCATCTTTAAATATTTACATACACGTACCTATACGATACACGATAAGAAATAATCAACAATGAATACGAACTATAGAAATATTTAAATCATACGCTAGAAATGGCCTTGTTGTCATTTTGGTGGAGCATCTGGAGAGAAACGGATGTTTTTGTTTAATTATTCAAGAAGTTTATAAAATTTGTTTTTAAGACTGACATTATCAACGTTGGACACTCTACAAAAATATTGATTGTGTGAGTATTACAGATTTAGTTTATTACTAGCTGTTGCCTGCGGCTTCGCCCGCGTTTTCACAGGAACTCGTTTGTGCGAACGAGATTATAAATCTATATAAATTAAAATCAATGACACTTTTCGTTGTAATTTTATAACTCAAGAACGAGCTCGCCTATCAAAACCAAATGTTTAGGCTTTGTTCGGACTATTTACAAGATGGTTTATGTGAAGTTTGCATAAACTCGGTCGAGCGGTTCTTCATTTGACACATTTTTTATAACAAATGCATTCAATAAATGGCGCAAACTCCTTGACCAACGACAACGAGGCGGTCTAATTATATATATATGGTCTTGTTTTCCATATATATTTAATTGTATTGTTATGTATGAAAAGGGTAATGAATGTGAAGGAAGCAAGACAGGTTTGTCAGGATCGTGAAGTCTAGCACTCGATACTCTCTGTCTCTGTCCCGTAAGGGACTTGGCGTGAAGGTATGTATGTATTATTATGTACGTCCATCTGGAACTTATTTCCACCTTGAATGTATTTTTAATGCTGATAGTGATATTTACAAATGAGTTTGTAGCTTGAACTGAACACAGACTCTATTTATCATGATAGCATTATGATCTTCGCGAGAAAACAATTAACTACAAATCAATGAATGCTAGTTTTTGTAGGAATCACTACGTAATTCCCCCGTGTTGGTCCGGGCTCCTTTGCAGAAAAGACCATCTGCCTTTCTTGCCAGGCAGCTAGTAAAAGGCGAGCATAGGCTTATCATCAATAATCCCGTGACATCTGACTAGGTGGTAGAGTTTCGCAGCGACTCGCCCGGATTGGTACCACCGCCTTACCTATTCCTGCCGCCATAATGTCATGACGTGTTCCGGTCCGGAGGGTAAGGTAGCCGGTAAACTTACTTTTGCTCGAGGCCTAACATCTTGACCTCAGGTTGGCATTAACACCTTTGGTGTCTCTAGGCGGCGTCAATTTATTACCATCAGGAAATCCGCCTGCTTGTTTGTCTTCCTATAACATAAAAAAAAGGTAATGATCCTGGTGGTTTCTGGGCTGTTCCACTAACAGTATGTCATAATA
>NJDD01001088.1:229930-246561 GCA_002245505.1 Calephelis nemesis | reverse complement strand
CCATTATTTTTCGTAAAAAGTAAAGGATAAAAATTGGTTATTGTAAGTTATCCCTAAGAGATAAACATATACCATCGCGGACTTTTTTGTAGACCTTTTTAAGGTAAAAAATACTTAATACATTATTTTGATCTATCTCGTAGAGTTCAGCCAGCGTTTGCAATGAAAGCGCAAAAAAATTTGTTTATTTACGACTTTGCATTAGAAATCTTGAAATTATCAGTGGTTATCTAATATATGAAGCATGTTATTATACATATAAACCTTCCTCTTGAATCACTCTACCTATTTAAAAAAACCGCATCAAAATCCGTTGCGTAGTTTTAAAGATATAAGCATACATACATACAGACAGACGCGGAAAGCGACTTTGCTTTATACTATGTATAGATTTACAATGTGATACAGACTACAATATCAACTTAATTTTATTGTTTCGTTAATCAGTGTTTATTAATAAGACGACATAGGTTTTAAAATGAATCCGGTCTGGCCATCTGTTTTAAGCAAAATATCTGTAGTCGCCTCTGTGGTCTAGCGGTCCGGTTTTGGACTTGACTTCTTGGCCCTGGGTTCGCTCCTGGGTTGGGCAACTAAAATACTAGAAAACATTATGTTCACATACCTACATACATATCTTCACGCCAAGTCCCTTACAGGGTAGGCAGAGAGTGTCGAGTGCCAGACCTCATAATCCTGATAAACCTGTCTAGCTTCCTTCACATTCATTACCCTTTTCATACAATCACGCCGGTTTCGGGTACTCTTGACCCGACCCTCGTATAATATCCGAGTGATCTGATCGTTGAATGTCAGCCTTGGTCTCCCCGGGTACCTACGAGTACATCCATCCTCATTTGCATTGTATGTCTGCTTTGTCAATCTTTCATCTGTCATTCACTCCACATGACCGAACCATATGTGTTTTCGATTTTCTAATAAAAAAACAACGTTGCCCGGGATTGGATTCGGAGTCGATATGAGTGAAGATAATTTTTTTTACCCAAAACATTTCATAAAGGTAAGTGTCTGAAGAGAGTTTTCTTGCCTTGTTAAAAAAAGTTTTATTACATTTTCCGGATTCGTAATCGTTTCCGTATATTCGTATTCGAATTCGTATTCAAACCAACGTATTACACCTGCTCTTTAATGTTCGCCAATCAACTCGGATAACAGGTTCTTGCACTCGTAGTCTAAGATCACGGATATTAGATATAGTGATGGGCCAGTAAAGTCAACATGGCACATGGGTGAAGGTTTTCTCAAAGCCGTTTGCATTGTTAAATAAAATAATTTGAGTAGTTACACTGCTATGATTCGACTCCAATTTTAAATCGTGTATCTAATGAAGTACATTGACCTTCAACGTAAACGTTTCACGAATCATAATAATACTCATCTTTATACATATAATTCCTGTATTCGTATGTTTGTCACTGAACTATTTCAAGACGACTGGATCGATGCTGATGAAATTTTTTGTGTGTTTAAGGGAATTCGAGAATGATTTAGATTCACAATTTGGTCTCCTGGAAAATGTTTTTTTAATTATTTTTTTAATAATAAGTAGTTGTTGATTTAGGAATGTTTCACATCGGATAAGACAGATTGCGCTACTGTTGAAGCATTAATGTCAAGCGATACGAAGTTTGCTGGGTCAGCTAGTACTCATATAATATTACAACATTATTTTGTTATCAATATACAGGGTTACATCTTAAGTACCAGCCAAATTTTGAGAAACTGTTAGGAATCGATAGCACTTTCGACCTATCAAAAACAATAATAAAAAAATTTATAACTTTTAGCCACTGTAAAATATAAGATGCATGGTTGCAACGTAAACAAAGCAACTCTAGGTACCTAGTACGAGTCATGACGTCACAAGTCTGCGAATGTGACGTCATGCGGTCGGTGCGAGCCAGCTTGACGTTATGTTGAACCATACGACATAGCGTGACAAGTGGATCAATTTTGCAGACTGTTTTAAATGAATGTTAATAAGCGTAAATGTTACAATTTGGCAAAAATGCATTAACATTTAAGCCTAAGCCATCTTGTATTAAAATTTGGCCGGATCTTTCAAAGTTACCCTGTTACGCAAGATATCCATGATTAAGTCAAAAAAACTGCACAAACCGACTCCAAGTATTTTATCGCGATTTCATATTTCTTTATTTTTTAAAGATGGCTAATGATTCCGAGATGGTGGCAAATACTCGTAAATTTTATCAATATCCTACTCTTATGGTAACATTGGGGTGACTATGTTTCTCAGTTGCCAATCAAACTGCAAAAGTGTACATCAAATGACGTCATTTGTGTTTACTATCTCAACTGTATATCTGTTGGTCACTGGAGATTGCAAATATAAAACACGTCATTTGACAGCTATTTGATGTACACTTTACCTTTTTGAGTTGGCAACAGAGATACATAATCAGCTCCCAGGACAATCTCAGAATCTATCTAAAAGAATCATTAAAATCGATGGGCTATTGGCCAAGTAATTGCTTAATAAACAAAACCATACAGTCGCATTGAGAACTAGTTCCTGTTTTTGGAGTTTATTAAAAATAAATAAAATAGACTTATCTGTATGTTGGTTGTAATTATCGTCGGTGCTTGGTGGGATTCCATTCTCGAAATAATTTATTAACTACACTTGTACTTTCCACAATAAATTTTTTATTATTATATTTTAGAAAATCGGTTTTACTACTCAAGCATCATCAGTCATTCATGTTATAGCCCTAATGATGTTTGAATTGTGAAACCAGTTGGCTAAAATATAACAATAAAAAATATTGTGGAAAGTAGTAAGCGTACTTAATAAATTATTTCTATGTTGGTAGTATTCAATATTCGTCAACATTGTCTTTCGGGTCAACTAGTCAATAAATTCAAGAAATAAACTAAGAATAAAAAGCCGTCAATCTGTTGCGTATGTTAACGGGTCGGGTTTCCAATAGTCCTTACTATATTATTTTGCAATCTCTGCCCCATGGGGTGTGTTAACCCTATCAACGAAACTTTGGTGTTTGTCTTAATTTGAAAAGGGATGTGCTGTGAACATTAAATAAATCGTCGGTCCCTAATAGTCTTGTAAGAGTACTGTAAGGCCCCATACTTAGTCAGCCAGAAGAGCCATCGCCGCACTCCCCGTTCCATGATTACTATGAAACATTGCGCTCTAAAGTAATCGTCTTAAGCGACAAATAACTATTTTTGACAGTATATAAGTAATTTGAAAAAAAGTATAAAAACTGAAACACTTATCTTTTAGGTATAGTACTTATCTATGTTTATGTTAAATCTGGTGTCGATATTTTCACAATTGAAGTAGACAGTTGGGTTTTGCTTTCAAAAAAGGGTTAACTTTTTGATTTTTTTCTATCGAGCAAAGTGAAATGAATCGTGTTTTGGAAACACTAGTCTTATAAAGCATATATATTTTAATCTTGCGTATCTTTGTAACCAAGATTCATGATTGCTTTGTATGAAAAAAACATTATACTGCTGACTTATATGTATTTTAGCATACATGGAGCCTTAAGGGTTGTTACTTGTTTGTTACTATATATGCGGATAGTTTACAATATGTTGCTTCTATATTAAGCACTAGTACGACTCCGCGTGCAACTTATAAAAAATATAGCTATATAAATAGCACAAGCTACACCTGCTACCTGCAAGTGAAAGTCCTGTCAACATCGATCCAGTCGTTTCAGAGATTAGTCAAAACAAACAAACAAACAGACAGACAAAACATTAACTTATGAACATAAAAACCTGTTACTTTATTAGCATTCATATGTATGTAAAAAAAAGCGGTTACTTAATATTGTAAACAGACACTACAACTTTTTTGTTGTAGTGTCTGTTTACAATTTGCATTTTTATTAGTTCTTTTTAGTAATGGTCATTCGGATAGTATAATCAAATTTACACCTCTGTCAGGTTGAGGGTTTTTTCTTAAAAGAAGACCCAGACCAACACTTCCTAAATAAAAAAAAGTAAAAAGACAGTACAATTTAAGCGCAGCAAAACAGCAAAAAAGCGATTTCGATGTCATCTACGTAGTTATGAATTTTTCTCAATTTCCTTTTGAAGTTACGCTATTTCGGATAAAAAAAAATTTAAAGTCGACTATAAAAGACAGAAAAATCAATTGAAATACATAATAAAGAAATACCTATATGAGCAGATCATGTTACAACCTCCTACTTTTTCCAAACTCGGCTAAAATTGTATAGCGTTGCTAAAACATTTTCTTTAGACGCTGAAAATTGCTAACATAAAGTAACATATAATATCATTCTCATCTATCGCACAGGAGTATTTAATGTCTATCCCGCAAACATAGTTTACGGTCTTTTTATCCCTCGAGAGTAATCTTTGGTATAACCCTTCTCCTATTTATGGGATGTGGTATAAAAGCTATCGGGCATTAAAATTTATATATTGTGGTATCGAGCGTCTTAGTGTTAAGCTCTGTTTTAAAACGTATTTCATTTTTATGTCCTTATGTGCATTATAGGGTGAAGCATAACGTTTGCCACGGTGATTGTTTTCTACTAAATTTTAAATAAAAATCTTTATCTTTTTTACTCGTGTTTGCACCTACTAAACTTTTAGTGAAGTGCAACAGCCTTGAAAATAGTTTGTCGAATGCGTATGTTTTCTAAATTCAAATTTAAACGAAATCTTTAACTCTTTTTAGTAATAGATTACCTTGTAGATAGGTTGCCTTTCTGACAAGTAAATCATGGTGACATGAAAATTTTACTATTTAATATTATAGCATGTAGTAAGTCGTCGTATGTATTGTTGTATAAATTTACAGTTATTTCTTTTTTATGACCTGTAAAAGATATTATGTTTTGGGGAAAATCGTTTTACTAATGATGTATCTTACAGTATTGAGTAGGTCCGACTTTTTTAAATACGTATTGGGCCAACTTAGGTACTTAAGAGTTAGGAACACATGTAGATACTCGTACTAACTTAAAAATAAATTACATTGATTTTAAGTTACATTCATTTAATTATTTGATTATGCGTAAGGGTCAATGGCTCCTGATAAATAATGTACAATATTTCATATTCTTTGCCTGCTTTTTAATTCGTTGTCTTAATTATTTTTGCACTTTATTTCATTTCTTATATTCCCGTGATAAACTTATCGCTCTAATGTCCTTACTCTGCTGCGATTTTCTTGATATTTATTATTCCTATGTTTATTTGCACCCACTCTTTTTGGATTTTCCTAAAAAAAATTGATGATAAAAGCAACGAAACCTGCTTTTTTTTACTTTAAAGCTACCGTTTTGATATAAATGATAATAACGTTAAAAATCAATGCAAAGTTACCAAATTAACATAAAACATTGGTATTTCAATTTCTTAATGAAATAAACAAAGACGGTATTAATTAGAATAATTTCAAATTCTATTTCAGATACACAAAATCTAAACAAAAACATGAATAAAAGTAATTTTGCTCCAAACGGGATGGTCGTAACTCCACACCATTTAGCAACTCAAAGTGCTTTAAAAATATTACGAGATGGTGGTACTGCTATGGAAGCAATGGTAGCTGCTGCAGCAACTATATCGGTTGTATATCCACATGCTACTGGCATTGGTGGGGATGGGTTTTGGCTGATTATTCCACCACAAGGAGATCCCGTAGTTATTGAAGCATGTGGACCAGCTGGAGAAAAAGTAAATTTAGATTACTTTGGAAACCTCAGTGAAATTCCAAAAACAGGTCCAAAATCTGCAATCACTGTAGCTGGTGTAGTTGGTGGGTGGAATGAAGCTCTAAAATATGCATCTGAGTGTGGTTACGGTAAATTTTCGTTATCCCAATTATTGTGTGATGCCATATCGTACGCTGAAGATGGCTTTCCAGTTACGACAGGTCAAGAAGAGTCCCTACATAAATTCTTAAGCAAAAAACCTTGTTACTCCGAAGAATTTAAAAATATTTATCTACCTAATGGAAAAGTTCCCAAGACAGGAGAACGATTTTATCAAAAACAGCTAGCCAACACTTTAAAAGAACTCTCAAGCAATGGTTTAAATAGTTTTTATGAAGGTAAAGTAGCAAAAACTATTGAAGAAGATATGAGAAAACTTGGCATGATAATAAATGAAACAGATTTGAATAATTACTCTCCTATGAGACGAATTCCTCTGAGGTTAGTTCACAAAAATGGAGAAATTTTGAATCTACCTCCACCAACACAAGGCCTACTTTCCTTATCGATTCTTGGAGTACTGGATAAGTTGAATATTACAGGACATGACGAAGGAGAATTTATTCACGTGATAGTCGAAGCTACAAAGCGAGCATTCGAAATAAGAGATAAGTATTTAACAGATCCCAAGTATATGAAGATAGATGTTGAATCTTTATGGACACCAGATTTAATATCTACTATGGCTAGTCAAATAAATTTTAATTACGCTTCTGGTGTTGGACAAGAAACTTGTTCAGGAGATACTGTATGGATGGGAATAATGGATTCCAAAGGATACTCTATTTCATATATTCAAAGTATTTACCGTATTTTTGGCAGTGGAATGCTTCTGCCTAAAACTGGAATTTTATGGCAAAACCGAGGTATTTCATTCAATTTGCATAAAGATCACATTCGCTGTGTTATGCCTGGTAAAAAACCTTTTCATACTCTTAATCCTGCAGCTGCTTTCTTAAAGGATGGCCGAGTTATGGTCTATGGCACGCAAGGAGGAGATGGGCAGTCCCAAACTCAAGCTGCTATTTTTCACCGATACGTTGTACAAGGAATAAACCTCCAACAATCTATTTCCAAACCTAGGTGGCTGTTTGAATCAACAACATTAGAAAGTGATGCTACACTAAGTATAGAAGATGGTTTTGAAGAAGAAATATATAAATATTTAAAAGAAAGAGGTCATAGAATTGTCAAAATACCTTTGTATGACAGTATTGTGGGTGAATCTGGAGCATTAGTAAGACATCCTAATGGGATGATGGAAGGGGCTCATGATCCAAGAAGTTGTGGTAGTGCAGCTGGCTACTAATCACATTTGGTAAAACGTATTGATTTTACATTTGTAATTTGTTATGGAGAAGAAAAATTATGATTAAAATTAATCTTCGCCTTCGCATTTTTTTTTTGCAATTCTGAGAATGGTAAACCACTATACGTACGGCATTATTTGTATAAGTCTCACTCCACACTGCACCTACTTTTCAATGTCAACTGTCAGTGTATTTATTTAATATCAGGATCAGCATTATTTTCTCATTTGTAAGAAGATTATAATATTAACGTCTCGATATTCGCTCATTTGGTATTCAAAGTATAAGCTAAGATAAGATGAAATAAATAAGGAAACGTTTTTACTTTATTTAAGAAGAAAAACGACGTGTTTTTTGGAAGTTAGAAATGTATGGCACTATGTCACCTTGAACTCGATTATGAAACCACAAAGATGTTTACGGAACGCTATCAAACTGAGGCTGGAAAGTTAAACCTTTTTTGCGAATACGTTTACCAGCTCCAACCGCTATAAAAGACGCGGTTAAGGTGGAAGGAAAAAGTATGGTATTGGTATGGCAAGCAAAATAAATATCTGACCCTGCTACAGAAATTTTAAAATATTGTACGAGTGTCAGATATTTCGTTTGCTTACTATAGGATCACGGACATACCGCAGGAGGGCTATTGATAGAGCAGATGGTAGCAGGCCTGTGTAACAGACCAAAGCAACCAATATTATCCGAAATAATTATTACCTCATGTTGGTCTAGGTCCGTAGATTAGAATAAATCATCTGGCTCTCTGCGAAGCAGGTCGTAAGAGGCGGGCACAGATTATAAGTCACTATACCACAAAAAAAACTGTTGGTAGAGTGTTGTTCAAGGCATGCCTGGGTTGGAATCCACGGCCTTGCCTACCCCTGCTGGCAGAATGAATCTTGCATGTTCCGGTCTTTAGGGTAGGGTAGCCGGTAGACCTTCCATCCCTGCCGCAGAACAGTGATACACTTTTAACAACTATGGTGTATATGAGCCATTTCTACCATCAAAAGAGCTGTAGGCTTATTTGCAGATCTCTAAAATAAAAAATATACAGTTAGTTGGGGTCGTAGTACCGAAAAAACGCTATGAAAAGAGGTGGTTTGGTAGTGCCCTTGCGCATTGGATAGTCCGTTTCGCCCTTGTGCATTGCTTTGCTCCTAGATGTAATATTTTTATGGTATTGCCAAATTTAAGTAGGCGAAATAATAAGCTAAGAGAATTGAGTACATTTTGCCTCTATTACTAAGTTACTCGTATTATTATAGATAGTTAGACTACTAAAATTGCTGCAAACGTACATCTATAAGTAGCGAGTGTAAAAGTTTCTGTAATTTATTAGAAGCTATGTGGTAAAATAAAAAGTACCCGAGCGTCCCCAAGTTAATAAAGTGTATCAAACCCAAACTGTCAAACAATCTCAATACAAACTCAGTATCCGATGAACCCAAAACTTTGGACGACTTAATATGTATCTAATAAACTAAGTTAGATGTTTAAATGAAGACGAATGCGGCCACTTCATTATTCTGAGAGTTTAATTTAGCTTGGCGTTCGGACCATTCATCCGTATTAGCGCCAACCAGTGACAAATTAACAGATTTATTACCTTTTTATATAGTGTTTAGAATCTCGGCCCCTTGGTATCTATTAAGCGCACTTAAGAGGATTACGTTGTTTTTTCGAGTTCCGTATTCGATAGCGATTCACTCGGTTCGATACTATTATAAATATTCCTGCCAACATATCAATGGTGGCTGCTTTCATGTTTTGATTTTGGAATAACCGACAAACTTACGCACGTAAGAAGCATAGCTAGCCTCACGTTAGTAAGTCACCATCCACCATTAAGGTGAGCTGATACCACCATCAAGGAGGTATATACCACCAATCGAGGTATAATTTTTACCGTCAGGTATCCGCTTGTTTATTATGTACGGTCTATACGCCAGCTGTTTGACCGCAACTTCGTCAACGTAGAAAAGTTACGATTTTCATATATACATTCATACCCTTTTATGCACCTTTAGGGGTTGATTTTCGAAAAAAAGCCTATGTTCTTAGAATAATAACGCTATAGAAACCAAGTCCGCGTGTCCATTTTGAAGCATTTTATTTGGAGCCATTTATGGCTCCAAACGCCAAACCGTGCCGTAGTGCAAAGACTACAATACTTTACCGTAGTGTTCAACGTCAAATGGCGTCGAACGCATCTCGCGAATAAAAAATAATTATGGTGGTTTGTGCAACTAAATTGTGTCATAACACATCAAAAAAACAAAAATAAATTAATAACATCAGTTTTCACAGGCAAGCTTTCATTATTTCATAGTATTTTCTAGTTAATTATGTTCAGAAAGAAAAATGTTGTTTATGTATTGTTTCAATGCTCAATGTTGTCGGATCGCCAAAAATATTTTCCTACTTTAACTGACCACTTGGTTTATTCTCAAATAGTTTTTACCGATATTTATTTAAGCATGTGACACGTTCTCTTATGACGTATATGTTGTTTTCGTTAAAAGTTATATTGTATCTATGCATGCCTACTTGTGTTACTTGAAAGTTGAAAAGTCTAACACTGTTTGTGATATAAAATTAGTAATATTGCTTGTTGTTGTTTGGATGACTACTGTTAACCCTGTTAATATTAACAAATGGGTGGAAAAAAAATCATTTTATAGAGTACACCACGTGAGAACTTTAGGCGACCATCAGAGGATGAATTCCATTATATGTATATTTGATATTCCTTTGTGAAGGAGGGAAATAATTTGAATAAAAGCTCATTACTTAATTTCAAATATATGAAAGTTATTAAAATATTGAAACAAAAGACTCGGCGTCTACAACTGAGGAATACATCGATTAAAGGAATTTTATGTGAACTGCAAAAAAGAGATTCATTAGTAATGATATATCTATTGTAATGCACCAAAATCTTTAGTAGCCAATTTAGTAGGTTACTTTTATTTATTTTTACATTGAAATCCTCGTAATACTACAAAATTAAATAACTACTATATTTGATTGACAATAGAAAATAAAGTGTTGGAAATATTTATAGCTATTTACGTATTAATGTCAAAAACAAACTGTCATCATCGTCAACATCTTTTCCCCATTTTCGGGAAAACTGCACTTTAACTGGCAGCGTAATACAAGTGCATGTGTGCGTGGTAACAAGCGTAAGCTAGTAATCGCCATTCGTGTGTGAATTGGTTTAGTGCTTCAATATTGCATCTTTCACTAAAGACTATCTTAAGACTATCTTTCTATAGCGTTATTATTCTAAGCCTATGTTTGTACTTGGGTTTTAACTATATGTGTATCAAATTTCATCATAATCGGTTCAGTGGTTTGCCGTGAAAGAGTAACAGACAGACATTCGCATTTATAATATAAGTATGGACGTATAAATAATTTGTTATTTAATGTAAGAAAGAGGGTAGCTTAGCATAGTAACATACTGTAATTTGAAAGTAATATTTAGGTCCAGCACGGAATTATGCGTAGTTGGAAGCAGCTTACTAATATTTTTTTAGAAGCCTATGATAACTCCCACAAATTTAATATTATAATATTTTTTTAAATAAATAATCTCTTGACAAAATTACACAAATTTAATACAACTATAGCCATACTTAAAAAACAACAACAACAAATAACAAGCATAATATGCTTGTATCAAATTACATGCTTGTGTTAATGTATTTTTTAAATGTTACGTACCTTATTGCAAATTTAATTATTATTTATTAGTTTATCATAAAGTATGGAGATATCGCAAACAGTAAGATTGGTGGGACTATTCCTGACGACATAATGACATTGTAATATTCCGGTCCCAAAGGCCGAAAGTCGGTCGACTAACATCGTATAGGCCGGTTGGTACATGACTAATAAGGTGGGACAAGTGCCTGGGCAATAGGTTTGTACCAATGTTTGTAACAATGCGTTGCCAACCTGAGGCCGGGATGTTAGATATCAAGCAAAAGAAAATTAACCGGCTACCTAACCCTTCGAACCGGAACACATCAACAGCAAGCACTGACATTATGGCGGCTGTAATATGTAAAGCGGCGGTATCAATCCGGGCGAGTCACTACGAATCTCCACCACCTAGTCAGATATCACGGTGTTAGTAACGGTAAGCCTATGCTCGCCTTTTGTGAGCTACCTGGCAGGAAAGCATTTAGTCTATTCTACAAAGGAGCCCAGACCAACACGGGGAATGCATCAAAGCTAACATTTCACTTTGAAATTCACTTAATTTTAAAACACGAAACGAATGAAAGTTTTACTAATTTTGACGTTGGCAACCTACAATTATAAATTCATGCCTTCGTTTCCAAACAATATACCTTCGTCATTCAAAGTTTTGGAATAAACTTCCCAAAAGAGAAAATAAAGGGATGAACATTGTGTTCATTATAAAATACGAAATCCATACATAACTTAAATAAAAGACTACTACGCTTTCATGGCTAAGCTACATGATACATTTTGATGAAATTTGATATGTACGTAGTTAAGACCCGAGTTGAAATGTAGACGTTTTAAAAATCAATCTCTAAAGGACTGTAATGGTAGATGAAAGTTTGTTTGAAAATCTATTCTACGCTAAGAAAGTCGCGGGTAAATATCTAGAAAACATATAAACTTTAAACGTCTTTTGTGTATTATAAAAAATATCAAAACTGGATTTCTTGAGGCCCCGAGTTCGAGTTATTATGAAAAAAATTTTTTGACATATTTCAAGTGTAGCTTTCTACCTACGAAATAAAGTAAGATTTGACTTTTAATTTGACTAGGTCGGGCAACGAAGAAAAAAGAGGCCTTGTTGGCGATAGGGTTGCCACCTATCACATCGAGGGACTTATTGTCTTTGGCTAGTCTTGGGTGCCCTGAAATAAACTAAGTAAGTATCTTCGCGCCCATATCCCCGAAGAGGTAAGCAGAGGCACAACCAGGGCACCCACGACTAGCCGAAGGCTATAAGTCCCACAATGTGATAGGTGGCAAGCGTATCGCCAACCGGGCACATATCCAATCCCAAGCAACATGTTTTTTTTAGAAAATTGGAAAAACAAATTTTTTGTTGTTCGACAAGGAATCGAACCCGGGACCTCATGCAGTCAAGTCCAACACTTGGACTGCTCGACCACAGAGACAAGATGAAAAAAACTATTTACAAAAAAAATATAAAAAAGTTTGGAGCCGCTCTCTAACAAACCTTACATACGTACGTTTTGGCGCATTTACAAATGGACCTTTTACTTAGTTGGTATGGTGCATTGATTTGAGGCCGAAATTGCGATTCTGATATACATTACTATACAAATTTGTATTGAATTATTTGGAACTAAATAGCTTAAGAAGGCCCTATTTTAGAAATGCGGATCAGAAATAAGGAAATGTTTTAAAATTAAGGTATCCCTGGAACAACGGGTGATAGACAAAATGTATTAATAGCGGATAATTTGGTAAATACGCAGTCAAAGATTTGGAGAAAGTGGTAATTTTATTCATTAACGGCCGGTTCCTATAATCAATGAAAGGTAATCCATAAGTTTAACCATTCGTAGTTTGCTCAAAAGTAAAGAATCGTTTCTCATATTTTCAAAAAATGTTCCGAGTTTACTATCAAAAAGGAGCAAACTTTTTTTATGACATTGGAAGTCGAACAAGCAGACGGATATCCTGATGGTAAGAAATTAACGCCTAAAGTCACCATAGGTGGTAATAATACGTTGCCAACTAACAGCAAAAGTAAGTTTACTCTCCAAACCGGAAAACCTCAACGGCAAGCACTGATGTTATGGTGGCAGGATTAGGTAAGGCGATGGTATTTATCCGGGCGAGTTGCTGCGAAACTCTACCACCTAGTCTAAAGTCACGGTGCTAGTGACATTACATCTATGCTCGCCTTTTATGAGCTGCCTGGCAGGTAGGTAGATGGTCTGTTCTGCAAAGGAGCCCGGACCAACACGAAACATCTCATACATGAATTTTATAAGTTAATTTAAGTTGTGGTTTTTTACATACATCACCTACTCATCCTAAACACTCTATATGAATGAGCTTTCCAACATGCTCTTAATAAGGCAAGCAAAAGTACTGACTTCACATTAAAATTAATATTCCATTTTGATTTATGTACGAGCGTTCTTTGTTCCTTCCTTATCTCCCCAATAAATGTGAATTATTGATGACTGCTGCTCAGGAAGCCAAGGTTATATTTTAAAAAGATTCTCTAATTTAAAATGTTTAAATCACAGAGTTTTCATGTTCATAGAGTTGCCATTGTGCAAAAACGTCGAACACAATGTAGTAAAAAAAGTATCTTCACGCCCATATCCCGGAAGAGGTAGGCAGAGGCACAACCAGGGCACCCACGACTAGCCGAAGACACTAAGTCGCACAATGTGATAGGTAACAAGCCTATCACCAACTTTTCAATTTTCTTTTGTTGTCTGACCCGAGGATCGAACGCGGAAGCTCAAAAAGTCAACTCCGACGCCGGACCGCTAGACCACAGAGGAGAGACACAATGTCGTAAGACTACCAATTGCAGCAAAGACAGAACACATCGAATAATAAACTGTTAGTCTTATTAAAAAACAAAGACTAAGGTAAGAGTAAAGTTAGTTATAGAGTAAACTTTCAATTGATATGTATTATTACTAGGTGGTAGAGTTTCGCAGCGACTCGCCTGGATTGGTACCACCGCCTTACCTATTTCTGCCGCCATAACATCCGTGCTTGCCATTGACGTGTTCCGGTTCGGAGGGTAAGGTAGCCGGTAAGCTTACTTTTGCTCGAGGACTAACATCCCGGCTTCAGGTTGGCAACGCACCATTACCACCGTTGGTGTCTCTAGGCGTCGTGAATTTTTTACTATCAGGAAATCCGTCTGCATGTTTGCCCTACAATATCATAAAAAAAGTATCATAATATATATATAGGTATATGTATATTAAATTTATATTAATTATATACTCGTACCACTGCTGGTGTATAATGAATTATTAGCTACTGCTGGTAGAATGCTTTAATTTAACTTGCTAATTAATGCCGCCTAATGCCAGTGCTTGGCACTACGACAGTTCCAGTTCGGAGATAAGACGTGTAGCCGCTGGACTTTAGCATGAGGAGATTAGGGTAGCCGTTGGACTTCCATATCAGGCCTAGCCGTGACTAGGGAAGTCACGGACAAAGACGATTCTTCTCTGGTGAGGCACCATATAAAAATTTTGACAAAAATATTCACTGTTAACTTGTTCTTCACGGCGATTGGACACATTTCCAATGCCCCGTCTATTCTTGAAGTCCCTGGTTCGCAGAGTTAATTTACCAAACGCTTTTGAACTTTTGAACAAAGTCGAGGATGATAAAGAATTTAAAAGCGCGTCAAAACTTTCGAAAATGTTCGATTGTGGCTATGACAGTGGCAATAAGTTTTGAACTCTAAAGATTGGAAATAGAACGAAGTTATTGAACTCCAACGTCTGGTGTGGTCTGGTCTTATAGACCAATATTAAAACATTTATGCTGAGTCAGGTATATCTGAAACGTAGTTCAGACACAAAACTGTTAGATTAATTAAAAGTATCATCACGTCCATATATCCCCGAAGAGGCAGGCAGAGGCACAACCAAGGCACCCATGAATAGCCGAAGACACTAATAATCCCACAATGTGATAGGTGGCAAACCTATCGCTAACCGGGCACATATTTAATCCCGAGCAAAATTTTTATTATAAGAAAATTGGAAAAACCCAATTTTCTTTTTGTTGCCCGACTCGGGACCTCATGCAGTCAAGTCCAACACCCGGACAGCTAGACCACACAGGCGATCATTATCTAAATTGAAGCGAAAAATCACTAGATTTCGTATCGCCAAAAATTTAGATTGCACAAGGTTAGTAATAAACCAAATCACATTTTTTTTAAATGTTAAAACATGATATGCTATAATTCTAAATAATTTTGTATAAATTGGTAGAATATGTTGGTATAAACAAATATTTTTTGTAACAATTTCAAAATTTCATTTTCAAGTCTGACAGTTACTTTAATTTAAATAAAAAAAAAATGTGTTAGAAGAAAATTAATGAGCAAGTATATTGTTTTAAATAATGATATGACACGTGATAAAACAAACACAAAATTAAAACTTCAAGTAATTTTAAATTACAGAAGTATGTATTCAAGGACTACAATAACCTCAGAACTTAACAATAACTCTTTGTTGTGCACCAAATACAAATAAATCACAAATACATTAAAATAACTTACACTAAGAAGATACACAAAGGCGGCTATATCGCCAAGGCAGCGATCTCTTCCAGGCAACCTCAGAACTTAATAATGGAAATGGCTGTTAAAAAACAGGGGAAACAAGATCAATCATCAAAATCAAAGAATCATTAATCAAACTGTACTTGTAAAAAGAAAATATTCTCACGAATTAAAAACCAGCATGTCCGTTTGCCTTAACCGGTTATGGACGAATGAAAAAAAAGTCGGGTTCGAATCCCGGGTCGGCCAACAAAAAGAAATTTGGATTTTTCCAATTTTCTAATAAAAAAAATGTTGGTCGGGATTGGAAAAGTGCCCGGTTGGCGATAGACTTGCCACCTATCACAATATGGGACATAGTATCTTCGGCTAGTCGTGGGTGCCTCTGCCTACCTCTACGGGGATATGGGTGTGAAGATACTTTTTTTTACTTTTTTTTAAATTTAGATAATCGAAATAATGTTAAGCCTTTAAAAAGTTTTTGCCCGTTCGTTTGAAGATAGAATACTGGATGTTACATTACCACGACTAAACTCTTTTCTTGAAGGTTCTTAATGCGTATAATAGAAAACAATACTGCAACTGGCTAATATTCTGCAAGGGCCTGTAGGGTTACCTTTGAATCTCGATGTCAGGTAAATTAGAAATTAAAATCTTATATATAATTTTTGGTGCTATTGAACACAATACTAGCGAGTTATTAACATTTAGTTAAAAAAAAACAACGAATACGATGAAATATTTTATTATTTGTTAGTTAATGTTCAATGTTAATAACTCGCAAGTGTTGTATTCAAGAGCACTTAAACGATTAATCCGATTCGAATTTTCAATTTGCATGACATAGAGATTCAAGAGCAACCCTACTGTTACGAGAATAGAAATGTGTATGGAATAGCACAGTAGTCGATCGCCATGTAATTGTATGAAATTTAGCGTTCTGGCGTACGAGTGTGGAACTCTGCTATAATAGGTAAAACTGGTTGTCATTGAGCTCTACCTAGTCTGATTAACAGTACTGTCACAATAAGTAAAAGTACAATCCTAATATTCTTTATTGTACACCATCAACAAGAAACATAAATCAGATCTTAAAATTAAAGTTAGAATACAACCGGTGATCTTATCACAAAAGTGAAATTTCTTACAGACAACCGACATTTTATAGAAAATGTTGTCACGCAATGATAATAAAAATATTTAATAAAATTCCAAAATCTATTCGAGAATTACCAATTAATACTTTTAAGA
>NJDD01001088.1:201427-229554 GCA_002245505.1 Calephelis nemesis | reverse complement strand
GGTACTTTTGCACCAGGAATGCTTCGAGGTGGTTTATTTGAATAATTATTTGTTAGTTATATGGTATTTTTAAGGTAGGTTTGAATAACAATTACATATTTTAAAAATGATGCATTCTGATTATATTTTATACGTTTTTTTTTTTTTAATTTTATGAGTTTTGCAAATTGACATTGAAAATTGAAATTAATATATTAAAATTAAGCATAATTATTTAATTTTTTTTTACATTTTAAAATTTTTTTACATTAAATTTATTAATTAAATTGAGTAAGTACTTTATAACCTTAATGATAAAAACATCGTAATTTATTTTAAAAAATAACTAACTTGACATGTGAAATTTTTAACTGTATGTTGAATAGTTTTTATTAATATTTGTTTTGTTTATAGTTCCAATTTCATTTGATTAATAATTTGTATGACATAAAATTGTTAAAGTATGTAATTTGCATGCCAATTAATTGGTATAGTAGGTGTACTGTAAATAATTAAAAAAAAACATCAAATGTATACCCTGCTAAAAGCAAATAAAGATGATTGATTGATTGATTGACAATATACGAGGGTGATCCAAAAGTTCGTGGCCTCACTGAGTAAACAAATGTTTAATGTTTTGCAAATCTGTACACCATGTTGGTCCGGGCTCTTTTGCAGAATAGACCATCTGCCTTCCTGCCAGGCAGCTCGTAAAGGGCGAGCATAGGGTTACCGTCACTAACACCGTGACATCTGACATATGAGTCTCTAACTCATCCGGGTTGGTACCACCGCCTTACCTATTCCTGCCGCTATAACCTCATGATCGTAATATCATGATAACGTCATCGGTTCCGGTTTGGAGGGTAAGGTAGGCGATAGACTTACTTTTCCTCGAGCCGCCTTAGGTTGGCACCGCACCATTCCCACCTTTGATGTCTCTAGCTGGCGTAAATTTCTTACCATCAGGAAATCCGTCTGCTTGTTTGCCTTCCAATATGATAAAAAAACTACCCTCATATTGAAGCTTGTTTATTCACTAGTAAGTGTGATAAGTTGCAAACGGTTACTGCTATCAGTTTTTTTTTTT
Source organism: Calephelis nemesis (assembly GCA_002245505.1). Classification (NCBI taxonomy): domain Eukaryota; kingdom Metazoa; phylum Arthropoda; class Insecta; order Lepidoptera; family Riodinidae; genus Calephelis; species Calephelis nemesis. The sequence goes on along the minus strand of NJDD01001088.1, from coordinate 228,485 downwards.
CATTTTTTTTGTCTACAAAAAGTTGTAACATTTTCTCACTATGGAAAAAAAATAACAGTAGTGATCAAATACTTACATAAGATGGGCTTAGCACCTAAACAAGTTTATGAAGACAAGGTCGATACTTAAGAGGATCTGCTCCTTCGTATTTGTTTGTAAAAAAGTGGGTAGCTGAAATAAAACGCGATAATCATGGATCAAAATTTTCGTCAAATGAGGAGGTGATAGCTGCGGTAGACGAATATTTTCAGGACCTCCAGGAAACATTTTTTGAAGGTATGTAAAAGTTGCAGGAAAGATGGAGAAAGTGCATTGCACTTAGCGGTAATTATGTTGAAAAATAAAAATATTTTTTATTTAATATTTATATTAGTTAGTTACTTAGTTAGGCTACGAACTTTTGAATCAACCTTTGTAGAATATTAGGTATGAACTAAGTAGTTAGAGTTTTTGTTGCTGTGTAGTTATTAATATGCAAGATGAGCAGCAGTTACTAGAAAAAAAGTTAAGAATTTACATTGACCAAGCAAGATAGTATTCTTTTAATTTATTTTTAACTAGCCCGCTTAGCACGTGTATAAAATATACATAATAATAATTTATCATCTTTATTTCACATAAACCTACAAGAGGCACTTGTGAAGGGTCTGTATAATAATAAATCTACCACCGGATCGGAACGCGGCCGCACACTGAGAAGATCCGGCGAGAAACTCAGCGGGCTTGTCTTTTTTTTCTTACTTTAAAATATATTTACAATAATTTATGTAATGATACATTATATTATAAACAAATGAACATTCCTCTTTATCATTTCATTAAAATAAAATAGTTTTAAAGATTTAAGCGTACAAAGGGATGTAGGGTTAGAGAAAGAGACCTGTTTTATGTAATGATTTTATGTAGTGATGACAGTTTATTTTCAGCACTACGAATTGATAGCAGTAATGAGTTTCGTCACCTATCTGATGATATTGTAAACGATTTGTTGTAAAAAGTAGTAGAATGATACAAAAAAGTAAATCACAAAAACCGAACAATGAAAAAAAACGACAGTTTGCACTCCGGGAGTTTCGGCAGAAGTGAAAACTTTAATATTAACGTTGTGCATTTTTGATATTTTGGAATGGTTAGGGAATAATTTTGCACGAATTGCTTTAATTATCAGTATGAAAGTACTATCATTTATGTGGTAGAATACAACATTCATTTATTGCGCTATCGTACACAAACGTGACACCATGAACATTCGCGCTAGCGCCCCGCGCTTTCTTACTAATTTTTGATTAGGTCACGTGTCCTGATGCAAGTTTAGAAGATTTTACGCCGCGAACGCCGCTAAAGAAGTTCTAACTTCAAAAATGTATATTAATTCAATAGCAATCTCATATTACTAGATTAATCCACGCCTACATCAAAACTAAATCAGAATTATTATGGTATTTCACTACAAAGCACTATTAAGTAGGCTAGTTAGTGCTCATAATGTACCCTAATAGCATTTAAAGAGCTTTGAACCAGGTTTGAAGCACTCCAAGTTTGACGTGCTAATTGTTAACATATTTGAGTTTACCTTAAGCTGGGTTTATAGGAATAGCGGAAAGCGGGGCACGAAAGATATTTCATTCCCGCCTTGCTTTCTGCTGGAATAAATGAGAAAAGAAAAAAATCTTAATCTCAAGACAAAAGTGTCTAGTTTATAAATGAGCAAGTATGTTTGAGTAAGTCAAAACTGCTGAACAGATTCAAATGAATTTTGGCATCGTAATGGAACAGAATTTTACTACTGTAATTTTTTAATATTGGTGTATCTATGTAAAATTGAGTTTATCAATCGAAGATATGTAAAAAATTCAATCTCTTTTTATTATTTTATGATATTGGAAGGCAAACAAAAAGACGGACTGAACTGAAGATAAGAAATTCACGCCGCCTAAAGACACCAAAGATGGTAATGGTCTGATGCCAACCTGAGGCCGGGATGTTAGGCCATGAGAAAAAGTAATTTTACCGGCTACCTTATCCTCTGGACTGGAAAGTGGAACACGTTAACGGCAAGGAATGACGTTGTAGCGGCAGGAATAGCTAAGGCGGTGGTGCCTATCCGGGCGAGTAGCTGGGAATCTTTACCACCTAGTCTATGCTAACCTTTTACTAGCTGCTTGGCAGAAAGGCAGATGGTCAACTCTACATAGGAGCCCGGCACCAACTCCAAACCAAAAGTCGTAAATTATTGATAATATTTATTAGTAAACTACATGAGAAATATTAAACATATTCAAGATAGATAATCAGTTTATAATCTAAGATATATTTCATCGTAAGGAGCTATTTTCAACTAAAGAAAGAAATTAATAATGCTATGTGGGTGTCGCTGGAAGCCGAATTGCTTAATGAAAATATAATAAAAGTATTTACTCATAGTTATAGGTACTGATAGAGATATATTTATTACGTAATAAAACAGCGAACCAGCGAACAAGATACGGCTCTTCTGATGGTATGACATAAGTATGGTCGTGGTAGACTCACTGTCTTATGACAGGGATGTTAGAGCTATTGTGCAAATCTACCAGCTACCTTACCTTTCGGACCGGAACAGTCGTTACGGCGTCAGGAATACGAGTAGGCAGGGTCTTGGATCTCAATCTGGGGAAGTAACTGTACTCTAACACCAGTGATCTTGTTAATAATGTAACATTTAGCCTATGCTGGAGGGCATGTTTAAATGTTACATAAAGAACTTTTTTTCCGAGCAGACGGATTTCCTGATGTTAAGAAATTCATGCCGCTTAGAGACACCAATGGTTGCCAACCTGAGGCCAGGATGTGAGGCCCCGAGCAAAATTAAGTATACCAGCCACCTTACCCTCCGAACCGGAAAACGTCGTGACGTCTACGAAGGTTACGAAGGAATTAAGGCGGTAGTACCAATCCGGGCGAGTTGCTGCTAAACTATACCACCTAGTCAGATGTCACGGTGTTTGTGACGGTGAGCCTATGCTCGTCTTTTACGAGCTGCCTGGCAGGAAAGCAGATGGACTATTCTACAAAGGAGCCCGGACCAACACGGGGAACGAACTGTCAACAGATATGCTGATTGTCTATTTTACTTAGGGGACCCGGACTATAACGTCGTAAATTGCTATATTTTTGAAATACTTACTGTTGCCCGTGGCGCAGTCCGCTTGGTTAACGGTCCGAAAGGAACCTTGTTTTTAAACAAAAACTATTCTTTTTTTATGACATTGCAAGGCAAACAAGCAGACGGATTTCCTGACGGTAAGAAATTCCCGCCGCCTAGAGACACCAAAAGTGGTAATGGTGCGTTGCCAACCAGAGGCCGGGATGTTAGGCCTCAAGCAAAAGTAAGTTTAGAGGGTAACCTCTGAACCGGAACACTTCATGACGTCAGGAAGGCAGATGGTCTATTCTGCATAGGAGGGCGGACCATCCATACACAAAAATTTGGTCGATTTTTGAAATGTAACCCTGTATATGTGAATTGTGTGTTATATGTAGCTGGATTTTTTTATTTATAATGACTTTTTTATGTTTTATTTTAGGAATAAAGATCCATAAATTTAATCGCTTCCGCAAAATACGGCCACTGTGGTCGATCCCCGAATATACGAGACATTACTTCAACGTTCTGGTTATCATAAATTACTGTCTCGTATGCTAATAACGGTATCACAGACAAACTGCATTTTGCCTTGTCCTTCGGGGCAAGACATAGAAATAATCGAATATCCTAGAAAGAAAATAAACAGGCTGCTCGCGTTTTGATAAAGTACAACCTTGGTGAGCTGACACTAATATTATAAATGTGAAAGTTTGTTTGTACTAACCGGATTTTTAATGAAATTTGGTATACACACAGGGTATGAGCTGACTTAGGTGATAGAATACTTTTTATCCCGATTAAATGATCTGTTGGGATAAAATAAATGGAATTGGCGCAATATAACCAAACTTCACGGGCGAAGCCGCAGGTGGAAAGCTAGTATTATATTATAAGGTAAAGTCGTGTTCACTAGGCATTTACTAGGCAAGCACTGCTGAACTAATTTACCTGAAAATTGATGAGAAGCTAAGAACAAGGAAACGGATATAGAATTATTTTAATTCCGTTAGATATTTTAATGTTCTCTATTCAAATTGAACGGGTGGAACCAAGTTCGCCAGAACAACTAGTTATACATATGTATTATTGGTGAGCGAACTAATGACCGGGACTACTGTTGGACTGACTATTGGATAGGGTACGGACTAAAATAACGATCACCAGGTGTCCTCGTAAATTCTGTCGTAATTTATAAAGTAGTTTTTGCGTTACTGCACCAAAAACATATAAACAGTCAAAATTTTGTATTAAGTACACACACTTATAACATTATGAAAAATAGTGCAAGTATAGACATTCATGCATTGAATATTGTAAACGAAGTTTCAAAAAGCGTTCATGAGCGAAATCGTTAGTTTTTACGACTGCTGTGTTTATCATCTTAGACTCAAGTTGATGATAAATCATCACCACCTTTGGGGTATCCTAACACCTATTAAGCTATATAGGCTTGGTGGTATTATCAGCTTGAAAACAGTCGCTTTTTGCCGCCAACTTCTTTAAAATGTTATTATCAGGACACACTTCATCAGGTATCTATTGATAAATAGTTGTGTACAAAAGCAAACATACTAATACAACAAAGGTATAATTTCCATAGGTTAAAACATTAATTTAATTAAAACTTATATGTGTTATACATGTTTTAAGCAACTAAAACCTAGCATATAGTTAAAGACAAACTTTATTTAAATGACGAAGGTAACGCTGAATGCTAGTGAGTTAGGTGTACGAGTCTGTTTGCCAAAAATCTTCGATTTCCCAGCATAACTAGATTAACGTTCAAAAAAAAATTAATGTAACGGACTGACTGACGGACGGACTGAAAAATTCCCATCCCTCATAAACACCAAAGATATAAAAAGCGTGATGGCAAACTAAGGTTACTTTATTTTTTAGATTGGATCTAGACAATGGCAAATCACTAATGTTATGTGCTAAACTCGATGAATGAGGCTTCGGCCAAACCTACGGAACCATAGCGGAACCATACAACCAAAGCGAAGCAGAAGCGACTACTTTGCGGCGGAAATCGCCATAGTGTATATAAAGTACCTTGCATACCTACGCGACTACGACGCGGGAAAACGACGTCAGCAAAGCGGGGCGCACGCGGTTATCAAGCGTGTGTTCAAAGTATATTACTAACAACACGTCATATTTCAATTTCATAAGAATTTCAAAACTCTTTTGATAAATATAAAAATACATTTATTTTTATCAAAATAAAATATATTTATTTAACCAGATATCATGTTGAATGTGTGCACCTCTGACTCCATTGATCATCAACGAGGATGGGTCCCATTACCAACAGGAACATACATTTGTGTGACGAACATAAATGGTATTTCTGGATGTGGATTTTTACAATTTTTTTTAGGTACAGTACGTATTGCGATATGTTAGTATCGTTGACTAATACTCTTGCCACAAGCATATAATATAGATAAGTATGTGGTAAAATTAGTTAGTGTAATTTGTTTGGAAATTAAGTGAAACTTAAGTGACTATTGATTGAAAATGAGTTCACGCCGTAGTCGATTAAGTGTGCACGTTTTTAGTTCTGTGGTGGAAGTAGAGGACTGTATGGAGGATAGAAATAACCAACAGCAGAGTACCGGAATAAACGTATAATATCAGTCGCGTCTACAGATGTAAACAATAAAAAGAAAGTAAGTAAAAAAAGGTTAGCCGCGTGAACGCTATGTAGTTGGCTAGTCGTTAGTCGCCTCACTTCTTTGTTCACGGCCGTAGCCACCCTTAATTTTCATGTTGAGAATATAATTACTACACGTACTTTTACTTACACGTCAATTTACCTCTCTTACCTACCTAGTCTGACTCTGAATATTATAATAAAAAATATATTACATTATTACTTTTATTACAAAATTTCGCATGGCACAACAATATAACTGATACTAATAATAAACAATAGAATAAACGCCATAATTTTTGGACTTTTAACCTTAAGCCATTTTAACTGTTTATACCTTTAATCTAGTAAATGAATATTAATCTAAGCCAGCAAAACTTTATAAAATGTTGACGCAGACATGTGTCGCAGTTTTAAATTAACTTCGACAGTGTTTGTTATTACTTGTGTAAAGACAAGTTTCCATTAGCCAAAATGTGACCTTATTTTTGGTTTTGGTTAAATAAATACAAATTTACTCCTTTAACATTTTTAGTGGTAGCGTAAACTCGAACAGTATCATTGCATATACTTTTAGTGTTTATGGCAGTCTGTCATGAAATATGCTTGTTTGTTTGCTTTATTATTTAAGTAATACTCCTAGTGTTGCGGATGTCCGTGGGCGGCGGTAATGACTTTCCATCAGGTGACTCACTAGCTCGTTTGCTTCCTCTTGTATAAAAAATCCCATAAACACAATGTTTTGAGTTTAGGATACCCGTATAGATATATACACATTTTTTCCATCAAAAGAGCGGAATGTGTCTACCAACGAAACACTTTCTTATTAAAAATTTAAGTAAACGATACATTATCCTTAGTAATTAGGAAAAATATATGTGGGTAATTAAGTGAAATTCAGTATGTATCGTATGTTCTTTATACGAGTATTAGCGTCAAGTTCAACATATATCGTGTAAGCGAAAGTTGTTTGTACTGTATATCAAATATAACATGTATTGAGCTTTGTTTTACAAGAAATAGATTTTTATATGATAATAGATGGCAAACAAACAGACGGATTTCCTGATGGTAAGAAATTCACGCCGCCTAGAGACACCATTGGTGGCATTTTTTTCATTTTAGGATTATTTAATTTTTGATTTTGTAATTATGATATTTTTCCCCGTGTTGATCCGGGCTCCTTAGCAGAATGGACCATCTGCCTTTCTACCAGGTAACTCGTAAAACGCGAGCATTAGCTTACTGTCACTAGCACCACTATATTTGACAAGGTGGTAGAGTTTCGAAGCGATTAACCCGTATTGGTACTACCACATTAGCTATACCTGCCGCTATGACCTCAGTGCTTGCCGTGGACTATTTCGGTACGGAGGATAAGGTAGCTGGTAAACCTACTTTTACTAGAGGCCTAACTTCCCGGTCGCAGGTTGGCAATGCATTATTCTCACCTTTGGTATTTCTAGACTATCATGATTTTTTTCAAATTATGCTATTCCAATAAAACGGACTTTGGCCTAAAATTTCAGTCCTTTGCAGTACGAAAAAAAAAATTGGCAAATCTCTTTGTTGTAATTCTCTTGGAAATGAATTTTGGAAAAATGAAATTAAAAACATAAATAATTATTTTAATGCTTAATAACGGCAGAAACCTATTAACGAATTTTCCATGTAGTCTTTTAAAGTCAATGAATAATTTAAAATACGTACAGCTATTCAAAGAAATGTCTAGTTTATTTCTGACATTTCAAGCAACAATGAGCTGAGTTTTATAAATGATCTCCTTCTAAGTAGACTGCATCGTCTATTGTGTCCTCGTGTCACAGTCGCGACACAGCACTGCGCCCTGTGGGGGACGTGAATTGTAGACTTAAATAATATAAAAATTGTCATGTTGCTATCTTGCAGTATTATAATGAAAATATATGTGCATTTACTCATTTATGTAAGTGCGTGAGAAGTTATAGGTACTTGATTATGGCATTATCAAAAAAGAAGCGCTTGTCTGTAAAGTCTTGTTACAGATGATAGTTGAACGTGACAACATCATAAGAACGAAGGCCGATTGTGCCTCTCTGTTGCTGGTTCCGCGCTCTCGCTTGCACTTCAAGCCTTAAATGGAACGCCTCAGAGCGAGGTGACGCCGCATAAGTCACGTTTACGCGTTACGTTGGCGCATGCAGCTGGCTCCATCGAATTATAAGACGTTGTCACGTCAAAAAATAAAAAAGTCTATAACGAAAATTACACAAACCGCACGCTTTTGTACGAAACTAAAACATGTGTGAATGTAGTTACATGTTTCTAAAGCAGGCAACTTCATGACGTTACTTTTGTGTAACGTGCATATTCAAATTTTACTCTTATCATTTTTCATAACGCGCCTAAACAAGTAATGCTTCAAAAAAGTGTATGTATTTATGTAATTTTACAATTTTTTTTTGAAAAATGTAGCAACTAACTTTAAACAGTTGCTTTTTTGTCGAGGTGCGCTCATCGTAAAAAAATTACTCTCATATTTTTTTCCAATCGCTTCAATAGAAGTACTTAACTTCAATTGAACTAGCAGTCTCCTAAAGCATTGTCGGTAGAAACTTTTCTTTTAAGATCAATTAGGGAAATCTAAATTAGGATGTAGGTAAGGGACAACTGCTGACTATAGACATCATAGATGTTACAGGAGCGTCGCTGTCCTAAGGCCGGGATGTTAGGTCTATTGTGCAAGTCTAGACCTATCGTCCGAACCTGGACATGACAGTCATTATAGCGGCAGAAATACATAGGGCCATGATTCCCTACCCGGGCAAGTTGCTGCTAATCGTTCTATCACCAATGGTTTTGTTGGTACAGAGATTTACCCAAGCACAGGGCAAGCGGTAAAATAGAAATATCTTGAGAGAAACGACAGTTATGGACATTACAGATGTGAATTTCGACGATGAACTCATTTAGTAGATACTCAGAACTGTGTATCTATAGGACATAACTACCCGCGTCAACGGTAAAGAAGGGAATTAAAATTTTCGCCACAGGACTTGAATCATCAGTAGCTCAAATGGTTAGAGCATTCGTCGGCTTGAGACGAAAGGTTACAGGTTAAATCCTCTACGGGGCGAACTTTTTTCATTCTTTATAATTTATGGAAATGTTACATAAATTAGCCTGTGTTCTACGAGCTGTCTGAAAGAGCGACACAATGTATATTCTTCTAAGAAGCCCCGGACCAATACGGGGAATTCGTTTATATTTATAACATAAACATACGAAATAAGTTCCACTTTTCGCATTTTCATTCAAAAAACGAATAAGTTCCATGACATACAACTTATTCTTATGGCGATGTTATTTCATTTTATGATGAAATTTCGAAAATCCTTTATTAACTCATTTTTTTAATAACGTGCGATTTGTTTTGAATCCTATGAAGAATTTAAAACAGATATCAAGCAATAATTGTAGAACGCCGTTAATCTCAAAGAATATGCAATACTAAACCATAAATTGCAGTATTGGCACCTGCCAGCATCAAAGCATGTACAAATAGAACCCAACCGCTTTAAGTTCCGTAGTGTAACCGGAGAGACGGCCGTCAAGGAACCCAGGTACTCCCACGTCTCGTTTCCATGTACGATACACGCGTCAGATGGAAATAGATTGTTTGAAACATCAATTTTCTAGGAATATTCTACATAAATGTTTTCTCTATAAGAGAATCGAGTTACGAATAGTCGAGTCAATTTCAAAATATATAGTAATTGTCTGAGAAAAGAATTGTCTTTTGAAAAGTTTCTCTAGACAATTTTGTTTTTTTATGTCGTAAGACTCATACGATAGTAATATGTACGTTACGTATGTGTATTTTATTATAATAATATGTACATCTGTCGTCAAAAAAAAGTATATTCACGCCCATATCCCTGAAGCGTTAGGCAGAGGCACAACCCACGACCAGGCGAAGACACTAAGTCCCACAGTGTGATAGGTGGCAAGCCTATCGCCAACCGGGCACATATTCAATCCCGAGCAACGTTTTTTTATTAGACAGTTGAAAAACCCCAATTTACTTTTTGTTGCCCGACCCGGGAATCAAACCCGGTACCTCATGCAGTCAAGTCCGACAACTGAACCACTAGACGACAGAGGCGACTTGTTTCTCAAACCAGACTTAAGTCAGCCAATGCTTACACTACTTTTAATTATTGGTCATATATAATAGTTATTAATTTTAAGTGATCCATGATCTGCAGTTCTGACTCAAATATTAGTTATCCTAATATTTGAACCGGTTCAGCGCTGATTTACTCACCTCTGTTGCTAGTGTTATAAGCATGAATAAACAAAACCCAATCGTTTTAGGCTCCGTTGCGTACCGGAGAGACGTCAAGGAACCTTGCACTCCGGTGTTACGTTTATTTGCACAATGTAAATGTCAGACGGAAAATAATTTCACGTAGTTCCATAAATCAATTTTGAATAATGTTACATACTTAAATGTTTTTTTGTAAAATGTGTTTGAATTTTTGTTGAATTCATTATTTTGAAAAATTTTTCAAAATAATGAATTCAACACACCAATACGCTTCTGTAGTCTAGCGGTAAGGCGTCGACTTGACTTCTTGAGGTCCCGGGTTCGATTACCAGGTCGGGCAACAGAAAAAAATAGAAAATGCATGTTTTCAATTTTTCAATAAAATTAAAATAGCCCTATATATATAGCTAGTCGTGGGTGCCCTGCTCGTGCCTCTGCCTATCTCTTCCAGGATATGGGCGTGAAGATTCTTAACTTAAACTTAGAAGAAGACACTTTACTTCAACACACCATGATTCACGGATAAACTTTACAGTACTAAAGGTATTTTAAAGTATATACTCTTATAATACTCATGCTAATCTATATTTATTGTTACATCTCCTATTCATCCTACTAATATTATAAATGAGAAAGTTTGTATGTTTGTTACTCCTTCACGCAAAAACTGTTGAACCGATTTTCATGAAATTTGGTATACACATAAAGAATAACTTGGATTTAATACATAAGATAGTTTTTGTCCCAAAAACATGTTTCTGTGGAAACATTAAACACGCGGGCAACACCGCGGTCAACAGCTAGTATTATAAATGCGAAAGTTTGTACATTTCGACGGTGAAGTGTGAATATCTTCTATCCAACAATAACTAAATTTTAGAGGAGGCGAAAAAAATGGTTCATTATTTTAAAACTACATGCAAAATTGAACTTTAAATCCAAAGGTGTACAAAACTTGTTTTCACTTAAAATGTTAGATAGAAGATATTCGCACTTCACCGTCGATTTGTTTGTTACTCCTTTACCTACGTAAAAGCCGCTGAACCGATTTTTATAAAATTTGGCACACACAATTTGGCTTGGATTAACACATAGGATAGTTTTCATGCCGAAAAATGTGGGACCTGTGGGACCATAAACCACGGGTGCAATGCCGCGGGCAACAGCTAGAGCGATTAAAAAGGGGCAGCAGAAAACATGTCTGTCTGTCTGTCTGCGTCTTTATCATGACCACGGTTTTGGCAGAATGTACTGAACCGACCGTAATGAAAATTTGTTTTTTATGTTTCAAGGTAGGCAAGGTTATTAAATACTTTTTATCTCGTTCACTTTAGTTTTTATTATAACTATACATTTTTTGGCCCACTTGCACGTTCCTAAGTTAAGTGTTTAAACCGGAGTTAGCTTCAAACTAGGGTTAATCACTTTATATTTGACAGACAGATTAACAGATTATAACAGATTATATTTGACAGATTAAATTTAACTCAGGAACGTGCGAATGGTCCTTAGAAAGTTTAAACGTCCATGTTTAAATTTGAATATGCAAACCGTAAATTGGTACCAACATTAAAGTATGTACCTACAAATAAAAAACAAACGCTTTAAGTTCCGTTGTGTAATCTGTGAGATACTCGCCAAGAAATCCAGGTAATTCAACGATTCATTTCTATGGTAGGATTAGCACCTGCCAGCATCAACCGCTTTAAGTTCCGTTGTATCACCGTAGAGACGCCCATCAAGAAACCAAGGTACTCTGATGTCTCGTTTCTATTGTATCATTGGCACTTGCCAATATTTAAGCAAGTACAAAAAAATCCAACCGCTTTAAACACCGTTGCGTAACCGGGGAGATGCCCGTCAACGAAACCGGGTACAGCCATGTCTGGTTTTTATTTTTACTTAAATGTTTCCTTTAAGAGAGGACTGAGTTCAGAACAGACCACAGTCTGTGTTCGTTTTGGAGCACAGAGTGGCGGATACGGGCGAATAAGGAGAGGGGTAGTGGGCTTTGCCATCTTGCCAATTCCATCATTGAGTAGATTCAACAGGAAGGGGCTGCATGTTGCCACAGAGATGGCCAGTGCCCAGCGTGGTATCTCGCGATGATAAGATCCAGTATCGCGAGATCCACTGCAGCTGAGATAGTAGAAGTATGCAAAAGCGTTTCCACAGTCCCGGTACCTAGGGTACTGGTGCAGCGTAGGGGTAAACAGCTGAAGCTTTTAGTTTGTAGGAGTGCCACCTAATCCGCCTCGCGGGATCCAAAGGATTTCCACACGTTTAAGATAGTTAAAAGTATGTTACTGAATTAAATTTAGTAATGTTCTTAACATTTTCTTTTTACAGCTTTGTTTTTCGTTATGATAGGATTCTTATTACAATGTCGTTTCGTGAGATACAAGGATGTATATGACATATTATGTTTAATGCTCACTTACATATAAAGTTACCAAGATAATGTATGAATGTGTATTTGCATATATTAAAATGAAAGGTTGTAATATGAGTAATGACACGAGGCTCCCTTTGTTTACCATCCAACTTAAGTTAATAATTAGTGTGAATTATGTTTTACATAATAGACAAAAGCGCAGTACTTACCAGAAGCTTACAGTGTGTATTAGTTATATCAATAAATTCCTTATGTAATAACATTTCATTTCCTCATTTTCTGGGACAAAAGTTTTAGACCCTTTTCACATTACAGGGCAAATTTTAAGAATGGTGGCTGCGCTTCTTGATAATGTATTAAATGTATTGTAATGATTTCAGTGACTTTTGAACTTGGCTGCTAAGAATGTGAAATAACTATCGGATTTTTTTCAAGGTTTAAATGTTATTAAATACAATTATACATACAACAAATTTATTATTTATATTAATTACGCCCATATCGCCTCTGTGGTCCAGCGGTCCGGGTGTTGGACTTGATTGCATGAGGTCTTGGGTTCGAATCCCGGGTCGGCCAACAAAAAGAAAATTGGATTTTTCCAATTTTCTAATAAAAAAAAATGTTGGTCGGGATTGGAAATGTGCCCGGTTGGCGATAGGCTTGCCACCTATCCCATTGTGGGACTTAGTATCTTCGGCTAGTCGTGGGTGCCCTGATTGTGCTTCTGCCTACCTTTTCGGGGATATGGGCGTGAAGATACTTTTTTTATATCCCCGAAGACGTAGACAGAGACACGACCAGGGCAACTCCGACTAGCGAAGACACTAAGTCCCACATTGTGATAGGTGGCAAGCCTATCACCAACCGGCACAAATCCAATCCCGAACCACGTTTTTAATTATTAGACAATTGGAAAAATCACATTTTCTCTCACCAACCTTCTCATTCCTCATGAAGTCAAGTCCAACACCTGGACCGCTAGACCACAGAAGCGATTATTGTATGTAAAATTTATCTTTAAAACCGAATTTTATGTAGTACCTTCAAATTATAAAATATGTCGATGATATCAAATATCTATATTTACGAACTTGTAATTTCTGTACACAAAAAAGTTCAGTTGATTCAGTTATCCCCAGCTTTGATTATTTGTCTTTGGTGATGTATTTCAATTTTGACAAAGTATTAATATCGTTGTTACCCAATAGTGAAAGATTTAATACACTCTGAAGAGGTTTGGATCTTTGTATGTAGTACGTTTGACAATCAATCGGATCTCAATGTCTGAAGCGACGTGCATTAAGTTGTGCGAAGCCTATTATTAATAATATTTGTCTTAAATTAATAGAGAATATGACGGAAAAGTTCCGTAGTTTTAAAACCTTGCAGCTTTTAGCTTTAGCAAATACCATTTTTAAATAAATTTGCAATCAGCTGCAAACACGAGGCAAATAAAAAGCATACAGTCGGAGTCTTGACAAAGTGCTAATTACTTTTATTTAAAATAGTTTATTTAAAGAAACACGATTATGTTAAAATATTATGACTGGTTAATGTAGTTTGCGTAATAGAGAGTAGAAAGCTTGTAACATAATATTGTATTAAGAAAATATTCGACAGTGACTTCATTTTTCACTTAGCCTAGCATGTTTATGGAGCTTTGAAGTGTAATCATATTATGAGATAAAAGTCACTACAAGATTAATATCTTACTGTATACTTTATAACTTAGATCTTTGTAAAAAAATTTGAACACTTTTATGTGTCATTATAACATGTTTTTCTTAATCGGATAAATGATAGTAGATTAAAATGTGATTAACATTTTTTAACTCTCAATTAGAAAGGCAATTGTGTATCCTGATCCCACATGCTCTAAGACAAGCTAATTTGTGATTTCTTGGTATCATTTACGATGTTGACAAAAAATATTTAACATCGCAAAGATTGTAATTGCATTGTTGTTTATTCATTACTAGCAGTTCCGACGAACTTCGTTCTACCAGTTCATTTTCTATGGTAAAACTTAAAATGATGTTTTTCCTAGTTTTCTCGCTGACAGACGGGATTAAATTACTTTATGTCCTTTTCCCGGTTCTAAGCTTCCCTACCTTTTAATTTTCAGCTAAATCGGTTTAGCCGTTGTTGAGTTATAAATATTGTAACAAACACCACTTTCTTTTAAATGTATAGATTAAAATGCAAAACCGCAGTGTGCATAGACAACCTGTTGTTAAGAGATTAGTTTGCAAAGTAGGGAGAAGAACACTTGTAACATAATATTGTTTCAGGATAGCAATCGGTAATAGCTTTTATTACCATAGGATTGAGTTCACGGAGGCTAGCAGGTTTAAGGAGCTTCAGAATGTAACCACAATAACAGGTGTAAGTCACGTCTCTTAGGGATTTATTTGGAGCGTACTTTACGACTCATTAGTTAAATGGCGTTACATGTTACTTTTAGGAAGTTTAATCAATTCCAGATGTAATTATAGAAAAAGGTTGTATAAAGTTCGCACGAGCGCTGATATTAAAGAGAAACACGTGAGTGGGCTCCAAGAAAGACATGAATGCTTTATTTACCCAATTGATATCGTAAATGTGTTGATATTTGTTTGATTGGAAATACAATCCGTACGTATCAACTGTGCAACTCGCGCCGTGACAGTACTTATCACTTTCATTTTTCATTTCATTTTCATCATCGTTTGAAAATCAAGATCGGTTTGATAAAGGTAACGAAAATGCTATCACTACTGAGCGCTTGCGGCGAATGCGGGGCGCGCGCTAGCAGCGGGAGAGGTGCTGCAAGAGCAAGAGGTGCATTCCAACGGAGTTCACAGTTGATTCGTACGAGTTATATGTGTTTTATTTAACCATTTTAAAATCTTTACCGATCCATACAAAATTTGGCAAGCGGATAGTCTACAACCCGTATATGTAAAATTACTTTTTATCTCTATTTTTAAGAGGTTTTTAGCATTCGTTAGTCGAAGATACAATTTAGGATTTCGGGAAGTATTTTCATTGTATTGATTTTAAGCGGGCTATAGCAAAATAGACGCCTCTGTGGTCTAGCGGTCCGGCGTCGAACTTGACTTTTCTTTCCCGGGTCGGGCAACAAAATAATTAGAAAATATATATTTTCAATTTTCTAATAAAAATAACGTTGCCAGGGATTAGACACCATCAAGCCATGTATGTACCAAAAGTTAGTGCGTTTTCAAATAAAACAAAGTCTACCAAGACTACCAGATAATAGGATTCCATTATCGGACAGTGATCACTGATCTGACTCTGAGTATAGTAATGATACTTTTCACATAGGGCTTTATGCCTTATTATTGTGGTCATTGTAATATTGCCTTTGCAAAGCCACAGAATAACAATCGACGAAGGAAACATTCTCAACAAATGCAGTATGTTAGTGATCTTGTTTGTGAGTTGGTTATGCTGTGACGGAAATTTAATTCTAGGCGAAAACCAGTGTCTACTATTTGTTTTTATGGGCAGTCGTTGGCCACTGGATATTGTTATTACAATCGCTTCGAAATGGCATTTCTGTGCTTACTGAATGCACTTATTATTTTATACACTTGGACAGTTTGCATTTCATAAGTTTTCATTCTTTCTATTCTAGACGAGTATCACATTTTTCTATGCATATAAATTTAAAGTATCTTTGATTTTAACAAACTGTTTTGTATTTGTTATGTTAGTTATAGTGATTGTACCAGGTTAGCCGTAGCTTCAGGTTAGCAACGTACTATTAACATATTTTAGTGTGTTCTTCTCTCTTTAGTGTGCTTACTTTCTACCGTCAGGTAGTCAATTTGCTATCCCTATTGATATCATAATTGCAAATTTAGATATTACCAATATGTTTAGTTTTCGCATGAAAAAGGCTGAACTGATTTTGATGAATTTTAGCTTAATACACTTGAATAATGATTTAATTAATTTATTTATTTACTTTTGTTGACTGCGTCGTTGGTCGAGTGGCTAGCGTACAAGCCTAACTACACCGACCACCGAGAGGCTCGAGGTTCGATTCCCGAAGGAGTGTCATGCATTTGTGTGATGAACAGTTTGATGTCTGCGTTTCCGGGTCTGCTTCTTTATTTATTTTGTTCTGATGTCTATTAGTATCGTTGACTAATACCCATAATACAAGCATATAGTTTGCTTACTTAGAGGTTAGATTCAAGTTGTGTAACTTGTCCAGGGTCATTTATTACAGTAAAGCTGTTACAAAGCGAGTTTGTTGCATATCAAATTTAACTCAAATTGATACATAAATAAAAAAACATTACTATTAACAAATCACATGAAAATTTACACCACATGGGCAAAGTAAAAGGACAACAGTGCATCTTTAGTGACAATTATGTAATAGTTTATGTCTCATAATTACAAAAAAAAACACAATTTAATAAAATGTCTTTTTTATCTTCATTTAATAAAAATAACGTTGTGTGGCATTGTATACTTTTTTTATGTTATTGGAAGGCAAACAAGCAGACGGGTTTCCTGATGGTAAGAAATTTCCGCCGCCTAGAGACACCAAAGGTGGTAATGGTACGTTGCCAACCTGAGGCCGGGATGTTAGGCCTTGAGCAAAAGTAAGTTTACCGGCTACCTTACCCTCCGAATCGGAACACGTCTTGACGTTATGGCGGCAGGAATAGGTAAGGCGGTGGTACCAATCCGGGTAAGTCGCTGCGAAACTCTACCACCTAGTCAGATGTCACGGTGTTAGTGACAGTAAGCCTTCGCTCGCCTTTTACGAGCTGCTTGGCAGGAAGGCAGATGGTCTATTCTTCAAAGGAGCCCGGACCAACACGGGGAAAATGCATATGCGCCTAGTTGTCGATAACCTTGCCAATTATCACATTATGGGACTTTTGCTAGAGTGGGTACCTGATTGTGCCTCTGTCTACCTCTTCAGGGATATAGGCGTGAAGATACTACCTTTTTTTTAAAGATTAAATTCAATTGTGCTCACTATAAATCCGTTCTATGAAAATATTAAAACATCGTACATAAAAAATAGGCTTATTTTCACTAAAATACGAAATGCTACAACCACATAAAGCTTTGTGTCGACAAAGTAAAAATTTATAAACCACCCTATGGCATTGGACAGCTGAATAAATTAATTACTCAGTGGAGACAACGTTGATAAAATAGTGAGCAAAATATTTTGTTTCCTTTGCGGCAATTAATCCGAATTTGCGTGAAACAAAATCCAGTTTACACTTTGGTATAATTTGTTCTGTGTTTTATAACAAAATGTGTTCTTTCAAAACTCTAGACGATATTTATTACCATTAAATAAGGTTGTAGGAAAAACTTAATTTAATTAATTAGGACCTTGGGTGTGACAACCAACCGGGAATATATCCAATCCCGAGCAACATTTTTTCTTATTAGAAAATTGGAGAAAACAAATTTTCTTTTTGTTCCCCGACCCGGGAATTGAACCCGGGATATCATGGAGTGAAGTCCAACACCTGAACCGCTAGACCACATAGGCGATAGTAGTAGTTCTTCCTCACTCCACCCCGCCAATGTACCTAAATACTCATGAATTGTGGTTATTCTACATTAGCCGAAGGAACTTCGATCCTACCTTGTGTCCCACGACACCACATTTATTTTCGTCCCTATCGTAAAAGATGATTTGAGACAGAGTTATCGGGCTAGTTATTGAAATTGATAGCTTCAAGACCTAGCTTAGTGGAGAAGTATTGAAAAATGAAAAATGGGGACAAAGAAACATTCAAGTTTCTATTTAAGATCTTTTTGTAGTGGTAGAAAGATTGTCACGGATTTTTATCCATACGCAAGTTGCACATGGGCATAGATTCTTCTCGGTTCTGAGTGGAGTCAGAAGAGAAACAATTGCAACCTGCCATCTTACTATTTGGAGAGATCTCTTTAGTTATTGGTCTCTTCATTTAACCATCATAGAGTTTTAGTCGCTAGAAATTTGATATAACCCATCTATCTGTTGAATTTCCACAACCTTTAGTTGCTGTCTTGCTTCGTAATAAACAATTAGAAGCAAAGAAACAGTTCATCACAGAAATAACTCATAACATTTAAGCACAGTAAAACTATACAAACCCACTCCAACTATTCATTTGGTACTACGTCGAATTTGATAATTCTTTTTTTCGTAAGATAGCAAATGGTACCCAAATGGTCCCACTTAAATTTTATCAACATCGTAGGTGTAGTTTCTGAGTTACACCTAATAATGCATATTTTTTTCCCTCTTTCATCATTGATGCGGTCGTGATGAAGTAAAAACTGTATGCACTATTAAGTATAACTCAAAAACCACTAGTCAAATCATGATAAAACTAGAAATGATATGACATGATAAAAAATATGGGGCCACCACGAATTTATCAACTATCTTTTTAAACAGAACCATCAAAATATCAATTGGCGATTGGCCGAGTAATCATTCAGACAAATGTAAATCCTCCTTATTTTTTGCAGGCGGCTAAAAATAATGACGAAGTATCTTCACGCCCAGAGGCACAACCAGAGCACCCACGACTAGTCGAAGACACTCAGTCCCACAATGTGGTAGGTGGCAAGCCTATCGCCAACCGGGCACATATCCAATCCCGAGCAACATTTTTTTTATTAGAAAATTGGAAAAACCCAATTTTCTTTTTGTTACCCAACCCGGGACCTCATGTAGTCAACACAAACAACTGAGCAGCTAGACCACAGAGGCGACTTAATAAGTATAGAAAAATAAGGATGATCCATGTAAAGTGATACTTGGACAGCGAACACGTTCGGACCAAATTAATGCTCATCATCTGAATGCAAGGGCACCTCCCTACTGGCCGTAAACTACCCAACCGTCTGCAATTTATCGCGGTGCACCTTTAGCATGGACGTTTTGCACATTTCGAATAGTAAACTCGAAGCCTGCATTGCATCGACGGAAATACTGGTGTTCTCAAGCAGACACAAATCTGTAAATTACTAGCGGCCCGGTTCGTGCTTCGCTACATGACCGCATGAATGACATAACACAACAAAACAAATAAAGAAAAAAAAGCAGCTGAAAAAAACGTTTCAATATGACAGCACAATCCCCATCTAAAAAAATGTTTTAAATTGATAAAAAATACTCGTTAACAAAACGAACCGCCATTTATTGAATTAATTTGTTACAAAAATGTGATAAATGAAGAACCGCTCGACCGATTTTATGCAAACTTCACATAATCTATCTACTAAATAGTCCGAACAAAACCTAATCATTTGGTTTGGATAGGTGAGCCCGTTCTTGAGTTTTAAAATTATAACGAAAAGTGGCTTTGATTTATAGATTATAAAGTATAATAGCTTTGACTAGCGGCTTAGCCCGCGTGCCAATTTATAGTTTTATTATTAACCCCGACGCAAAACGAGGGCGTTATAAGATTGACGTGTCTATGAGTGTGTGTGTCTGTCTATATATGCCATCGAAGCTTTTCAGAGAATAGTCGGATTATGATGCGTTTTTTTTATTTGAAAGCTGATATTATCGAGATGGTTTTTGGATATATTTTGTGGAGAACTGTCTAGGTGTGTAAGGTTTTCAGCTCATTTTAAGCCAACCAGCCCAGCCAATTTACCACCCGGAAATCCTTTTGCTTGTTTGCTTTCCAATACCATAAAAATGCCAATTTATATTTTTTTACAGCCCATAATATGTTGTTTTGATGTTTATGCTACGTCTGTAAAGCTTGACCTAAATCCGTGCAGTGGTTTGTGTTTTAAAGAGTAACAAACGCCCATAAATTCTCATAAACTTTCGCATTTACTATATTAGTCGGATAATTCCACGTGAATTATCATTGCTTCACGTCTAAACCGATATAGACCAAATTTGCTCCTTTTTTATAGTTTTATTAACTGTCAGGAGAAGGTTCTTATAAAAAGAAAAACTGGAAAAATTGTAAAGAAAATTGGAAAATACTACTCTATTATTTGTTAAAGAACTGTTAGCACCTGTTAATGTCATGCAATACAAAGTTCACCGGGTTGGCTAGTTGATTATAAATATATCTATCTCATGCACACGGTGCATGACTCGTTAGCTCATTAGCTTTTGTGGCACCAAATTAATGCAAGACACTATGTTTTATTTTCAAATTAAAAATTATAAAATTATAATTATAATTAAATTATAAAATATAAAATTATAACTAAAAAAATGAAATTAGTATTTTTAAGTCATTTAATTTATTTAAGATTAAGTATAAAATTATTGAAACCTTTTTGTAAGAACTTATTACAAACTAGCCTTTTGAAGAAATTTCATATAACTGCAGAAAAGTTTTGTATGTCATTTATAGATTTTCTTTTTATTCTACTGGGTCTTTTTAAACCCCTTTAAAGATGAAAGCCTTTTTAAAATGAATGAATGAATTGAATATTTCTATAATTATTTTAGAATAATTGTAACGAGGCTTTTCAACTGATACATATATTGCATTATTAATAAATTAGAAAACATTCTGAGGCAGACGGCCATCCTCCGTAACTGTTGAACATTAAACCTATTTTGATTAAATTTCGTCATTTCGTATTAGTATCATTGATTAACACCCATACCTTAAAATTTGTTTATTTTGGGGTTCGATCGATTTGTGAATTTATTCTTTTATTGAATGGATACAATTGGAAGAACCTATAAGAAATCCCCATATTGTGTCACTCATCTTTGTAGAATAGGCCATTTGTCTCCCTAGTAGCTCGTAAGAGGCGAGCATAGGTTTAATTATTTTTTTATTCATCCGCAGCAACTTACCCGGGTAGTGATTCACCGCCTGCCCTATTCGTGTTGCCATAACGACAGTGTATGGGCGCTATCTTATTCATTACAAATCCTGCCTAAACCCACATTAGACCTAACAATTCGATACAGCAACGCTCATATCACATCTATGGTGTTTATACGCTACGGTTGTCTCTTACCAGAAGAGGCAGCGTTCTTAGCGGGTATTTCATGAAAATTGAATAAAAAAGCATACAATACTTAAAACTAGGTATGAAGTTATATGTTCACTAAATGTCTCGTCTTCTTTCCACCTTCCAACCGTTTACTTTGCTTTGGAAAGAGTAAAATGTTTTTTTTTTAGTTTTCTCGCACTTGAACGCGATAAAAAGAAAACCTCGTCCGTCTACTGGTTCTAAATTACCTCTCCGTCTAGTTTCAACCAAATAAGTTCAGCCGTTCTAGACTTTTAATTACTGTTACTAACACGACTTTCTTATATATGTATATATATATATATATATATATATATTGATTTAACTTAGTATAGGATTGTTTTGAAAACATTTGAAAGCGTGTTTTTTTTAAAAAAATTACGCCTTGCACTCAGGGAGTGCCAGCAGAAGTGAAAACTTGAATATTAACTTTATGCCTTTTTGATATTTTGGAATGGTTAGGGAATAACTTTGCACGAATTGCTTTAATTATCACTATCCCTATATCACTATCTGTATTACGAAATTTCGATCTGGTCACGTATCCTGATGCGAGTTTATAAGTTTTTACTCATTCCAAAAAATGTGCGCAACGACGCTAAAGAAGTTTTCACTTCAACAAATTCGAAAACGAAAATGTCCGTGCTAGGGGTACTGATATGGAACACCATGCATTTGTAATACTATTGCACTACTATAGCATTACTTAATTAAAATTGTATCTACTGCGGCTTTTTTCATTTGCATTTTTAACGAGTTACGTAACGTATGTAAACCTGGGATTTAATATATTTCGTTGGAGAATATTTTTTTACTAGCTAAAGTTACAGCTTTTTTAAGTACCACTAAAATGTGTCCAGATAAAAAGCACATTTTCATGTCGTATTGTACTTTTCTACCAAGTTTTGTTACTCAGTCCAGGCGTCGTAAAACTAAAAATAAAGTGGCTTCCTCTGTCCCTATGTCTCCATGTCTCTTTGTATGCTTAAATCTTTAAAACTACGCTATTTACTAACTAGGTGGTAGAGTTTCGCAGCGACTCGCCCGGATTGGTACCACCACCTTACCTATTCCTGCCGCCTTAACGTCATGACGTGTTCCGGTTCGGAGGGTAAGGTGGCCGGTAAACTTACTTTTGCTCGAGGCCTAACATCCCGACCTCAGGTTGGCAACGCACTATTACCACCTTTGGTGTCTCTAGGCGGCGTGAATTTCTTACCATCAGGAAATCCGTCT
Source organism: Calephelis nemesis (assembly GCA_002245505.1). NCBI lineage: Eukaryota > Metazoa > Arthropoda > Insecta > Lepidoptera > Riodinidae > Calephelis > Calephelis nemesis. Next base: position 205,750 of record NJDD01001088.1, on the reverse strand, counting down.
GCTTGTTTGCCTTCCTATTTTATAAAAAAACAAGTATTCAATTTGAAAAAGTAACCTTAACACATTGAAGATATCACTCTTGCCGTATATATTCGACGGATTCTCAATGGCGACTCCTCCACGCCATCTTCTTGACCAGCATTTTGGATAGGGTTTAACTCCTGAGCTTGACATAGAAGAACAGCACTACGTCAACTGACTGAGGAGACCGCGTGACGGTCGCTCATCACTCGGGCGCTGCTGACCGCTCCGCCTCCGCTCCCCTACCATCCAGTTCATTTCAATGAGAATCTATTTGTTAGATCGCGCCGCTCTCGCTGCCGCCCCGCAAATCGCTGAGATCCAGTTTGAGGCCTCAGGGTGAGTTCGAAAAACGTTAGTTACTACTATCGGTTATATAGCATAATACGTGTAGGTACTCAAAATCCCATAACTTTCAATTCAATATCATAATGCGTTCAGGATGCTGCTGGGGTAAAAAGTAATGTTTTAGGGATAACAAATAAATAAATAATAAATATCCCTGGACAAATCCCACAAATTGAATCTAATCCCAAAGCAAGCAAATTATATACTTATGTTATGGACGTTAGTAAACGATTCTAATACATAGAAATACTTAAATACATACCAGATTAATTTAATAAACATTCAGACCCGGAAATGCAGACATCTAAATGTTCCTCACATAAATGCCTGACCCTATCGGGAATCGAACCCGAGCCTAGCAGTTGGTCGGGTTGGTTATGTGAGCACGCTAGCCTTAGAAGCCAAGTTACGCAGGCGAAGCTGCGTGAAACTGCTAGTTATCTTTAAACGAAGAAACACTTGTACTGTTTTAGGTATCATTTGTAAGTTGTAACTACTGTTACTTACGGCGTTGCCTGTGTGGCCCAACAGCAACATTGTTTCAAGATAAAAACTATCCTATGTATTAATCCAAGTTACCCAGTATGTGTGTACCAAAATTCATGAAAATCGGTTTAGCAGTTTTTGCGTCAGTGAGTAACAAACAGACATACAAAATTTCGCGTTTATAATATTAACAGGATTATTGGTTACCTACATACCGACCGGTTTCGCTTATAATATAGCATCGTCAGGGCTAAAACTTAAAATCTCGGTTAAGTTTAAGTTTACTTTGATTCTTTATTTCAAGATATGAATACTTAGAAGTTTTACCAAGCGCCGACGATGGAACATATCAAATATGATTTATGTTCACTTAAAATTATTCGAAAGTGTAAAAACTTCTCTTTTACTATATTTGCTAGCATTTGTGTTTGCTTAATGCTAAAAATATAACAAATAACATCACACAGTAACATTTGAGAGTTCACTCTGATGGCAGAATAATAGGTCCATCCGTACCGGCAACTTGTTTAGCGCAGTTTTAATGCTGATTTGTGTGTACACTTTGCATACCGCGTTGGCTTAGTTTTTTGTGTAAAAGTTTATGTTATAACTGCAAATATATTTACGTTGTAATATATGTATGTAATATGACTATGTTCGTGTAACTTTATATTATAAATTAACACGTGAAGCCAAAACTTTGGACCCCTTTTTACGAAAATTGCGCTGACGGTGGAGCATACAATTTGGCACAGTTGTAGTTTATGTGTAGATTGTAGAAGAAGTGCAGAACGCTAACATTTTTCAATATTAATGCTTATAAAATACATTACATCAATAAATAAAATATTACCCATAATACCATGCCTTTGACTCACACAAACAAATATATTGATGACAACGATAAAAGATCACAGATGGCGCAACATTCAGAAATGTAGATGGCGTCCTTATCAACAAGCTATTAAAATTTATTATGGTCGAATTTCGACCAACGGGCGACCACTAATTTATATAAAGCCTTTAAGTTTTTGATACATAATAAAACCCGTGATAGCAAAAGAGTCATTTCTTTAAGGATCCACACACTTTGTAAATCTTTAGAAAAGTATATGTACGTGACAGTTTTAAGGCGGATATCATATTTCCGGAATGGCCAGAATGCCGGAATAGCGGAATGGTAGGCGGCGATGAGGATTTTAACTTTGAAATATCGCCGCACGGTTGTGCGGTGGTAGTGTATTATTTTTGTGTCATGTAGTTTTGTATAAAAATCAAGATTTGTCAGTACCAAGTCACGGTAATATTATTACCCTTCAGGGATATGGGCGTGAAGATACTTACAAGTAAAATCGGTACCACCGTGATCGGAGCGATGATTGAAACATTAAAATATCCACCTAAGGTTGAAACATTAAAATATCCACCTAAGGTGAATATTTTAATGTTTCAATCATAGAAAACGAAAGACAAAAGAGTGGCTAAATTATAATTATAAAAGAGCCGATCAAGTTCGTCGAAATATGAAGAAGAAATCGTGATTTATGTATAAAATGTCAAATTACTACAAAACCAATAGGAAGTGAACTCGAGAAACGCTGGCTACGCCTTGTGGAATGAGCTACGTATGCCAATGGACTTGTTATTAGAAACGCAAAAGACCGTTCTTTGTTCCCCCGTTCCGAACATCCAAATTTAACGATAGGATATAAATTATTACCTATCTATTTTTGACCGCCACCAAAAAAAGAGGAGGTTCTCAATTAGACTGTATGTTTTTTTGTGTTTGTAACGCGATTACTCCGTCAATTGTTAACCGATTTTTTATGGTTTTTTTCAGGTAGATAGGCCATGATTCCGAGGTGGTCCCATATTAATTTGAACATGATACAACTAGTGGTGTTTGAGTTATACTTAATATGAATATCATTAATGATTAATATGATGCATCATTGATGAGGTCGTCAAGAAAAACAATTTATGTATTTTTGAGTGTAATCGCCTCTGTGGTCTAGCGGTCCGGCGTTGGACTTGAGTTCCTAAGATTTCGGGTTCGAACCTCGAGTCGGGCAGGAAAAAAAATACAAAATGTATATGGATTAGGTATATATATATATATGGTATAAATATTGCTCGGGATTGGATATGTGCCCGGTTGGCGATAGGCTTGCCACCTATCACATTGTGGGACTAATGGCCGATTTCACCAAGAGCCCCTATACTTTAGGGGACCTTTTAACGTTACTTACGGGACTGTTTCCATATAAAACAGTCCCCTAAATAGCGTTAAAAGTCCCCTAAAATATAAGGGCTCTTGGTGAAATCGGGCATTAGTGTCTTCAGCTAGTCGTGGGTGCCCTGGTTGTGCCTCTGTATACTTCTTTAGGGATATGTGCGTGAAAACCCTTTTTTTAAGTGTAATGCATATACGATTAGTATCGTGTTGTTAAAATTGATGTGGGACCATGTCAGAACTATTTAAAATCTTTTGAAAAAGGAATCATTAAATTGCTACGTGGTACGCAATGAAATAGTTGGAATCGGTTTACGACGTTTTGTTGCACTTAACTATATTTTTGTATTTTATGATAACGGAAGGCAAACAAGCAGACGGATTTCTTAATGGAAAGAAATTCACGCCACCTAGGGACACCAAAGGTGGTAATGGTGCCAAAGTAAGTTTACCGGCTACCTCATGCTCCAAACCGGAACATGACAACGGCATGACGTAATGGGGGTACCAATCCGGACCAGTCGCTGCAAAACTCTATCACCTAGAAAACACGAATTATTGTTTGTATAAAATGAATTGAGGATTCATTAAGTTCAGACAGGAAATATGAACAAATAAGATAGATACATGGTTTTTGATACACATCAGTAACAGATCTCAGGAGACATTGATACAATAGTTTCCATATTTTGTTTTTCAATATCACAAACAATATGTTATTGAATAGATATGTTTCAGAATTGTATATTTTTTCTCATTCGTAAGATATTATATTTTTAGCACATTTCTCGATCCCTGGATCACAAACATTTAAGATAAAATAATTTCACATCTAGTAAAAGCTATTTATTAGGTCAACAGATGGCCTTCACATACTATTCAATAAATCCTGGGTTTTTTTACGAATACTTATAAATAACTAGTTGTTTGCCCGCGACTTATTCTGAGTAGAATATTTAAGATTTTCATACAAACTTTAATATACCGTTTTTTTTTCGTGGGGAAATCCATCATGGATACCCGCCACTTCCCACGAAAGTGTGTCAGACTCCTACTGACTAAAACCCCACGGTGTCCACCCTTTCGCCAGGTACCAGGGCTGCGGGAACGCTTTCGCACACATCCACGGTCCAAGCGGCGCTCGATCTTGCGATCTCCATCAGGCGGCCCACTCAACAGAGGGCCGCAAACCGTCAGAAGTGGTGCACGGAGACACAGCGTGCACCACTTCGGGG
>NJDD01001088.1:168581-201419 GCA_002245505.1 Calephelis nemesis | reverse complement strand
CCTGCCACAACCCCATCTCGACCGGGCGGGCTATGGATGGAAAGCCCGCCCCCCTCCTTCGCGGGCCGTGCTGCCGCTACTCCACACTGTGATGGGCCACTTGGCCCACAGGGAGGTGGGCCAAGTGTGTGCGCTCCTCGTGTCCCTCTTGGACAAAGAGGGGTACTGAAGAGCGCCCTCCCTGGTCCGTATTGGTTTCACCGGGGCCCTGGCTCGAACCCGGTTACTCAGCCCCCCCCGCCACGACAAGGTTCGGAAACTTGGTAGAGGACTTTAATCTACCCCTACTCAAAGCTTTAGCTACGTCTATGCATTTAAATTTCAATAAAATCGGTTCATTAGTTTATCCGTAAAAAGCAGTGGATAGAGAGACAGACGGGCTTTCACGTTTATAATATTAGTATGGATAAGGTATTGGATAAGGATCCTACTAATATTATAAATGCGAAAGTTTTTGAGAAAGAATTGATGTTTGTTACTCTTTCACGCAAAAAAATCTGAACGGATTTTAATGAAACTTTACAGGAATGTAGATATATTATGTATTTAAAATACTTCAGCACGCTAGCGAAGCAGCGAGTGGAAGCTAGTAAACAATAACTAAACCGATCAATTTCTAATAACATTTTGTTTTGCAATATGAAATGTAGGCTGTAATGTTGCTCGAGGCCTAATATTCTGGCCTCAGGTTGGCAACGCACCATTACCACCTTTGGTGTTTTGGTGGCGTGATATCTTACTATCAGAAAATCTGTCTGCTTGTTTGCCTTCCAACATTTAAAAAATAAATAAAAGAAAGACAGCCATAACTATTTCATGAGTTTATATCGTTAAAACTAATTTTTATTAAAAAAATACAATGAGACACATTTTACCCCTTTCGTATTTTAAATGATTAGCTTTCAAATGATTGGGTTTAAGAAAAAAAATTTTTTGATTCCCAATATAATTTTTGTGAACCATTAACTGTATATTTTTTTCTTTACAAAAATGGTTAGGTTTCTATAGGAACTCCCCCCTCTAAATTTGTTTTTACCGAAAAATCGTGAAGCAATTCACGGAATACTTTCAATCTTACTTCGTTTCAACCGTATAGTCTTGATATTTTAGACTATACGGTTGTCTACGTCTGTGACATACGGACGGACATACCTAAAATGCCAAATCTATATGTTGTTACTAACCTCGGCTTTGCACGCGTATGATCAAAAAGCTACGTAGTACGTAAGACTTTAATTCCCCACGACAAAATAGGGATTGTAAGTTTGACGTGTATGTGTGTGTATATCAGTGGCATCATAACTTTGGAACAGATTTAGCGATTTCGATGCAGATTTTTGTTTATATATCGATATATGTTTAACAATATCAATCACTTAAAATCATAATTTCTTGATTAGGAAAAAAAGTATCTTCACGCCCATATCCTAGAAGGTGTAGGCAGAGGCACAATCAGGGCACCCACGACTAGCCGAAGACACTAAGTCCCATAATGTGATAGGTGGCAAGCCTATCGCCAACCGGGCACATTTCCAATCCCGACCAACATTTTTTTTTATTAGAAATTTGGAAAAATCCAATTTTCTTTTTATTGGCCGATCTGGGAATCGAACCCGAGACCTCATGCAGTCAAGTCCAACACCCGGACCGCTAGACCACAGAGGCGATTAGGTTTGAACAAAAAAAGACACACATCAAACTGGGTGATAGGTATAACACCCCTTGTTTTCTGTCGAGGATTATTAAAATGAGAATTTAGGTTTAGCTGAGTGGACATTTTTCTTTCAAGTCATCCAATCTAATTCATAAATATACCCAGACACCTAACATTAATATAACATAAAACACTACCATATAGGAATGCATAATAAAAATGGAAAAACCCGTATTAAAAAAAATGTATTTTCTGCGATTCCAGAATCAAATCCCGATTTGGTTGCAATGAGATCACTTTGAATGTGCACTCTTTAAAAGTGAAAATAGAACTTTTGAAAATAGTTCACAAGTGATGACGAAATCGATTAAAATACAAAAAAAATGAGTCGAACATGTAAACTTCTCCTTTATCGTATTCTGTTAAAAAGTCAACCTTATCGTACGTTAATAGAGTCGCATTTTATCTTACACTGTTATCAGTATTTAATTTCACATTGCCTGGCCCTTGCGGGTTTTCTTCACTCTGAAAATAAATCAAATTTCAATGAGATCTTACAAACGTAATCAATTAAAGACATCCAGTTTCACCGATAGCAATTAAACTCCTTATAGACGTTCGAGTTATACAATTGAATATCTTCAAAACAGTCCTACGTAAAGGCAATCCCGACTTATTCAGATCTCATTTCATCGAGACCTCGTTTACTTTACTCTTCGCCTTTTGATTGTGACAATGAAATCAATTTGATCTTCGTCTGTACCATTGGTATTATAAATTGTCTTATCTCTAATATAATTTTTATTCAAAACGGCTTTTATCTCGTAAATTGAAAGTTGAAATTTGTTTGTTCAAAGAGGCTCTTTATTAATATTAAATTTGGGGAAATTCATGCACGGCCAAATTGGCGAAATTAAATAAATTCAATTTGCGCCTCCAACCTCTAATCTTGGTATACATTATTAATTTACAAAAAGTAATAAGGTTAAATTAAATTTGCTACATGAAAGTAATAAAACCAGCGCGTCACTGCACCTTATTTTTATTATGTTTTAAGTAGCAACCATGCAGGAAGCTTTCCTAATTGTATAAGGTAACGTTGCATATAGAATAAAAACTTCCCAATGCGTAATTTTTGTTCTTTTTAGTCGTCAAAAATATGTTTAGAGCCGATATCAGATCAAGAAAGTCATTGAGCTTCAAGTAGCTTGAACGGTAGCCGCGTTAATAGTGCGACGTGTACGCACCACAGCCGCCACAAATAGTGATGCAGATGGTGTTAGCTGCGTGAAGTCGCTCCCCAGGAGATCGGTTCTGTTCTAGTTGGTAAGACAAATAATGAATCTACCTCTTTTAGGACACTGCTATTTTCAAATTGATTTTTAGTCCTACGTAAAGATCGCTAGGGCCAGCTTAAATCTGAATTTTAAAGTTTCGTTCAAACTTGCGAATTAAGATCTCTCCATTGCCCGATGTATACTGCCCCGTTGACGCTTTGTTGCCGCGGTGCGGTAACAAAGCCGTTTAAAATGAGACCTCGGCCAGTCTGCCGCGCGCTTGACGCTACCCTTTCGTAGTTGATTTAATCGCGCAGGTTTGACCGTAAGTATAAGGTAAGCCTAAGGTATATTTCCATCATGCCAATAATTAATAGACAGGGGTACATGTACTTATAGATGGTATCCATATTCTAATTTAAAGAGAATATCTCAAACTTGAGTTGTATTTCTGTTAAACGTTTACATTTGTAAATATATTTACTTGTATTTTACCGATGTTGATGTAATAAAGATTTTAATTAAGATATTTTTAATTGCGAAATTGATTTGTGTAATTTTTCGTTAACGACGTACTAACATTCCAACAAACCTCGAATTTTTTTTTTTTTTTTTTTAGCACTTGCCCTGTGCGTGGGATAAATTTCTATAAATCTTAAAGAAAGAAAAAAATTTAAGGAAAAAGAAAGAAAAAAGAAAAAGAAAAAGTCCTGTCTGGGGCGAAATTTTTTCTTTCTTTAAGATTTATAGAAATTCCAACAAACAGTTAAGAATTATTAAATGAATGAATGAATTTCAGAAAAAAAAACATAAGCACGATGCTAACTTGAGCCCAAAATTTTTCAGCTATCAAAAATCATATAACTTACACATAGAAGTGTTAATTTCATAAACCTAACAAATTTTCAGCCGGTAAGGTATATTCAAGTCGTGAGTATGGTAAGAACTCTACAGAGATATTTATGAACAATTTTACTTAAACGTTTCTAGTGAAGATATAAACTGAAATACCTAAAAACAAATTGTATTTACGTTCCATTCTCTCCAATGAGAGAAAAACAAGCCAAAAGTGTAACTGAAAAATACGCACCAAAAACGCGATTGTCGACTGAAAATTTGCATATAGACTTTAAAAAACATTCCCTATCGGACGATAAGCGAAAGGAAATAATGAAACGCATCGCTAGCAGTAATCAACGCGCTCCTCCCTCCCGAAAATGTTTTACAATTCAATCGCCCATTACCACCAGCTGTTAATTTAAATTGTTTTAATGAATACCAATTGACCGTGTAAAGACGCCTTTGAGCTGTTACATTAATTCCAGTAATTTTGCTGCTCATTGGATAGTGTTGTGTTCATTTAATTAATTCCCCATGTTTGTCTGAAGAGGTTTTATTTTTCCCAGTATCTGTTTTATTTACTCACATTTCCCCAAGATTTCACTTTGACAATTGCTCAAATGATTTGTTTACTTGTATAGTAATAACAAACTAAATCTGGCATAATATTAATAATCCTTGTAACGTCTACTTAAGTTTTTAACTGTCAAAGTTGACGTTGTTATAGGTTCGTTAGTTCATAAGCTTTTATTATGATTCCTGAACAACGTTTATGAGACAAATAGAAAAAAAATCCAAAAATATTTTGGATGGAACGTCGTAACATAATATTAATAATCCGTGTAATGTCTACACTCAAGTTTTCAACTTTGAATTTTTTGTTATAATCGTTTCGGTAGTTAGTCAAAGCTTTTCCTATTATTCCTGAAAAGCCTTTAAGAGACAAACAAAAAAAAAACTCTAAAAAATATTGAATGTAATGTCGTACTAATAAGCCAAACCTCAAAATTCTATAACATATCTTTGACTTTCCTAAAGACACATAGCCTGTTAACTACTCCATAATACGCGAATATCAGGCAAATAAACATTTTGGAAATCATGAAACACACCGTTAGCTGTGACCAACGCGCTCCTTCCTGAAAATGTTTTACAATTCAATCGGCCATTATCATCAGCTGTTCATTTATGTACGTTTTAATTGAACACAGTTGTTCATTTCATTATTTTCCCATGTTGTCTGACTAAGGTTTTATTTTCCCCAGTTTCTTTATTTCATAATTGAGCGTTTCAAGTGCTTAATTAAATTGTGACTTGATTTATAAGGTCGCTACATAAAATTTGTAGGGTGTATTTTAAAAAACAGTAAATTCCAAGATTGATTGTCAGAAAATAACCTATCAGTTGGCATTTTACATTGAAATTTAAAATAAAAACCTTAGTGTTTTTTGCAACATCAAAAAAAAAGACTAACCAATTTTCAATCAGAACCTGAATCTGAAAACTTTGTAATCGCAACTTCTTTTCATCTCATTTGTACTCTACTGATTTTGATGAAATAAAGCGTAGTAATATTACTTTCTTGCTGTTTCATTAGCTGCACTTTGTAATTTGTAGCTACACTGGCCGATATTGAAAAAATATGTTCTATTTTATTTTTTAAATGTTTGAAATTTATTCTTGACAGGCTGCTTGATATTATGCATACAGTCATACAGTCGGCCACAGTCTGCTTGTATTCTGCTTTACATCAACTTCACAGTCTTTTTTCTAACCAGGTAGAAATAAAAATTCTGGTGAAGTGCACAGACTTTATAAACTTATATTTTAATATAGTGTTATTTTATTAATATTTTATATATTTATTTATTTTATACCAACAGGATTCCTACCTGTCTGTTTGTTTTTTTATTTTCTATTAACATATTGGTGGGGGGTAGCTAAGCCATCCCCACTACGTTACAGCGTATGTTATTTCTGTTTAAGCTTAAAACGATGAAGTTTTAATTATTATCGGCATAGTATTTTGCCAGATATTTATCTGTGCTTAACACATATGATTTTTAGCAGATCTCCCTGAGAACCTAAGGATTAGATAGGGAAATGGATGTCAAGTGCACGCAGTTTGAGATAGTTCGTAAATATGAATAAAGAGAATGACACTGATATAATATCAGTTAAATATTTTTAAGTTTATTGAAAATTATAGGTTAAAAATTTATTAGTGAAATATTATTACATATTAAAGAAATTTATAGCAATAATCAAGCGCTTCTCTCGCTTAAAATGTTTTACAATTCAATCGGCCACTACCAACAGCTATTAATTTAAATAATTACAATTAATACCTAACAAATTACTACGAAAAGAGGGATTTGAACACAATTTCAGTGATTTTGCTGTTTAGTGAATAGTGTGTTTATTATTACCTCATGGTGCCTGGGAGCAAATGTTTTCTGGAATACGTATAAAGTACTTATCGCTGGCCGCTATGAAAAAAAGTTTACTACGCCCTTTCTAATGACATGTCATTTTTGCGTTCTCCGAGTATTAATCTGTATCTCGAAAATTATTTCAGACTAGCCGATTCGGTGAACTTCGTATCGATAGACATTACCAGCTATTAATAGTTTGTATGGATTAATATATATTGTATATTCCTATTTTCCCTAAAATTGCTTAATATAAAAACATTCTCCTGGCGACCTTATTTTTAATCGATTTGAAAAAAGGAGGTGATTCTCAATTCGACTGCATGGTTTTTTTGTGTGTTTGACACGCGATTACTCGGCCAACTGGTTTTGATGGTTCTTTTTTAGAAAGACAGGTCATATTTCGAAGGTAGTCCCATGTTAGTTTTATTTTGATCCAACGAGTGGTTTTTGTGTTATACTTAATGGTGCATATTTTTTAAACATTATTATTAAATATAACTTAAAAGATACAAGCAGGATGTTGATAAAATTAATGTGCGACCATTTCGGAACCATTTGCTATATTTAGAAAAAAATAATTAATCAAATCGCGACGTGGCACCCAATCAAAGAGTCGGTATTTTGTAATTTTACAGCTCTTTACAAAATTAAAAAAAGTATTTTTACGTCCATATTGCCAAAGTGGTAAGCAGAGGAACAACCAGGGCACCCACGACTAGCCGAAGACACTAAGTCCCACAATGTGATAGGTGGAAATCCTCTCGCCAACAGGGCACATATCCGATTCCGAGTAGTATTATTTTTACTAAAAAAATAATATGTACATTGTTTTGTTGCCCGACCAGGGTAACGAACCCGAGACTTCAAGAAGTCAAGTCCGACGCCAGACCGTTACACCACAGAGGCGACTAAACTAATATCACTAAATTTTTGGACCAAAAGAGTAATAGATCTATATACTGCAATTGTTGATACCTAATCTATACTAACTCATGGTAAAGGCTCTGATGCGCTCGTGTATTATGAAATAACTGTTACCGTTAAGGCGCTCAACGCGACGCTAAAAACAAAAACGTTACATGACCTTATTATTCTCCACTATATTACTGACAAATTTCAATAGATCCATGAGACTGGAGTGACGACAAATTTTCCACCGTGGGCTCCTGTATTATTAATGACATAGGCTTTTAGTAATTATATAATGCGTGAATATGAATACATAGAGCAACATTTCACAATTACTGAAATACATCGTTAGCAGTAATCAAAGCGCTCCTCTCGTCCAAAAATGTTTTACAATTCAATCGGCCATTATCACCATCTGTTAATTTAAATTGTTTTAATGAATTGACCGAATAAGGACCTCTTTCATCTGTTACATTAATTCCATTTATTTTGTTACTGAATAGTATTGTGTTATAATAATTATTATTTCCCTTTTTTTTTTATGATACTGCAAAGGCAAACAAGCAGATGGATTTCCTGATTGCAAGAAATTCACGCCACCTAGAGACACCAAAGGTGGTAATGGTACGTTGCCAATTTTAGGCCGGGATGTTAGACCTCGAGTAAAAGTAAGCTCACCAGCTCCCTTACATTCCCAACCGGAACATTTCGACGGCAAGCTCTGGCGTTATAGCGGCAGGTTCTACGACTTAGCAGGATGTCATGGTGTGAGTGACTGTAAGCTTATGCTCGAAATTTACGAGCTGCTTGGCAGGAAGACTGATGGTCTATTCTCCAAAGGAAACCGGACCACTCGAGGACTGACAAAGATTTTATTTTTCACTTCTTTATTAGGTCCGACGAATTACGAAAAAAATACGTATGCTGTTGTTATAAACATAGATTTATTTGTCTTGCAAACTCTTTTTTTCTTAACATTTATACAAAAACAGTTTTTATAAAATGCGATAGCGGAAAATTTTTACTGCAAAATACTAACAGACTAGTTTTAGATCAAATACCAAAAACTAGGCTATACAAAAGGAAATGATGCCCCTCAAACGAGTTGGTCTCCAAAAAAAAGATTTGAAATTTAGTTTTTGAAAAAAAAAAACAGAACAATTAATGCTTCTTTTTAATTTCATTTTTATCGTTACAAAACTTTAATAAACCATATCTTTTTCTATAAAATACACCATCAATTATATTGATAACAGAAAAAACTCGAAAAACACATTTTTTAAAAATGTAATGATTTATACAATATATCAAAGTAAAATAATAAAAGTTTTAATTATAGAAAAAACATAATCACTTTGTTAATATCATCATAACATAAGGAAATGTGTTAATCTCTTAGTAACACATTTATTTAGAAGTAAATTATGTATGCGAATGAATTATATTAATAATAAATAAAAATAAATATACAGTGTTACTAATAACTAACGCATAACCTTTCTAGGGCGGCTTTAGAATATCAAAAGCAACAACTTTTAGAAAATCGTGAAAAAAGAACTTGGTGCTCCATATATTTTGATAAAGGACGATAAATTTTTTGTTATATTATGTTATTGTTGTTTATACTTTTAACTAGAACGGTCATGGGCTAGTTACTAGTAACCCTGTATAACACTTTAATTATAATTTTAGTAAACATTAATGAACGTAATAGTATATAAATGGATCAATCAATTAAATATGTCTTGTGTAAATGTTTGTATGTCGAATTGAATGAATGATTGTAATTAAATAATTTGGTTCTTAATTTAAATTTACCACAAATATTTATTAATATTTAATTATTAAATCATCAACTTTACAATTATGACATTAATTTGGATTGGATATTGTTATCTTAATGAATAATTTAGTTTGTGAAGCTTGAAATCCAAATGTGATGTGTGAATTTTAATTTATTATTTAATATAATTAATTACTATATAGTTACTATAACTACTGTGTCAAATTACATATCGTAATAATGGTTTAATAGGTATGTGATACTGTGATGTAATAAAAAAAACGGTGTGTGTACTCATGTTCGCACGTAAGAAGTTATACTTCTTTGGCGTAACAATCCAAAAATAACAAATTATAACACAACGCATACATACATAAATGTACATAAATAGCATGCAACAATAATTACAAATCATAAAATTTAATTAAAAATAAAAATGTTCGCAACTAACTTCAGGGTGTTGCTTTTGACTGTCACATTTATCTGTCGGTGTGCGTGCGCATCGTAAAAAATCACTCTCATCATTTTTCCCAATCGCGCCAAAAGAAGTACAACAATAGCTAATTAAAAAAACCGACTTCAAAACTAAAAAGTACCAGTAAAAAGTATTCAGTTTATTGCTGTTATTATTTAATTTGATTAAAATCGGAATATATTGAAGTAGATCAAAACATGCTTATGAAATAAAAACTAATGGTCTAACCTGAATCATATTTTTATGGGACCAATTCGAAACTATTACACATCAAACAAAAAAAGAATTACCTAAATTGGTTCAGAAACTTTGAAGAAATCGGTGTATATACATTAAAAAAATAACGACTGAATTAAGAACCTCCTCGTTTTTTTGAACTCAGTTAAAAATTTTATTAGCTAATGTATCACATTTGAAGCAATCATACATGGTTGATTTAATTTGTTTGTTTATTTGTAATCGATTAACTATAATTATACTTTCCATGCTATCACAGGAAACTGTCAGTTTATTTATAATTTAAAAACATATTGGAGTCGAAACGTCACCCCCTATTCCTTTTCCAACATACTTGACGTTTCTGAAATCAAATTATCCTACCTACATCACAGTCATCACTTATTGACACTAAACCTAAATGTGGTGGGGATTAACGGCTGCATATCCAAGGCTAGGCTACCATAGCCTCCGCTATAAAACACAAAGATGGAGAGCACTGATAGTATAGTGACAGGCATATAAGTCAGTGATACCAAACGAGCGAGCTGCAGCACAACACTAACTAAGTAATGATTGACTGTGCAAGTGAAATAATTAAATAACTTAAATTATATAATTATATTATATGACATATTGTGTTATGAACTTATGATATCCTATTAATATTATAAATGCGAAAGTTTGTATGTATGGATGTATGGATGTTTGTTACTCTTTCACGCAAAAACTACAAAGCCGATTACGATGAAATTTGGTATGTAGGTAGCTGAAGACCCAGAATAACATATAGGCTACTTTTTATCCCGGAGTTCCCGCGGGATTGGGACTTACGCGGTTGAAACCGCGGGGCGCAGCTAGTAATTATATATAGCTTTTGATGACTTTACTCATATACAAATATAGTCATTAAATTCTAAATCAGACAAAAATAGTGAGACAAAATTAATTAAAGCTGTAAAACAAAACCAGGAAAAAAAATGTACTTTACATCTTTCATCCAATTCAACATGACAAAAATAAGTTTAATTTTTTTGAAAATTACGTCAGTAATATTGTTATTTATTTTATTTTTATTATCTTTGAATTGGAACGGGAAAAGCAATTCGACGAAGAGTCAGTATCAGATTCAACTAATGAGAAAAATAATTGAGCTGGAGTGTAAGCCGTAAGGTGCTTACTGTTATCTTACCGTGCAGTCAGAACCACATGTGTAATAATCCATTGCTGGGCACTATTAGGGTTGCCACTTAACCTGAAATCCCGGGACTGCTGGAATTAGACCTTATAATTATAATATTCCTTTACAAAATTCACCTAAATAATTAATATGAAATTGCATCTGTGGTCTAGTGGTTTGGCGTAGGCGTTGACTACACGAGGTCAAGGTTCGATTCCAAGGACTATTAAATTTTCGGATAAACCGCCTTTAATGCCATGTGGCATTAAACATACTCGTACAATCGCATACATGGCATTGTGAGACTAATCACTTTCGACTAGTTGTGGTTGCCCTGATTGTACCTCCGATTGCATCTTGAGGTATACGGGCGTAAAGATACTTATAAACTTAATTTAAAAAAGTGAATAATGGAAAAGAAGTGACCAAAAGACAGTTAGTTAAACTTTAGTCGACAAAGTTTCAGGAAACCGAATAATAATAATAATAATAATAAATATCCCTAGACAAGACACACAAATTGAATCTGACCCCAAAGTAAGCAAATTATATGCTTGTGTTACGGGTATTAGTAAACGATACTAATACATAGAAATATTTAAATAGATAACAGAATAAATTTAATAAACACCCAAACCCGGAAATGCAGACATCTAAATGTTCATCACACAAATGCCTGCCCCCGTCGGGAATCGAACCCGAGCCTCGCGGTTTGTCGATATAGTAAGGTGTGTACGCTAGCTGCTCGACTAACGTGGCGGTAAATGTAATGCATATAATGCAATTTAAAAGGCTTAACATAATTAAAAGTATTTTCGTAGACTTAAGCACTGAGATTGTGGTATAGAGATATACTTTCTTAGTTTTATATAAGAGAAAACTTCATTTCATAAAATTTAATATTTGTATAGTACGCGTACCACTTCGCTAAATGTAAGAATGCTCAAAGTGGAATGTTCTCATCCGTACCAACAGAAAACATATTAAATAGTTTGCGGGGCTGCTTTCACATCTGATAATTACGGATGCCATAGCTGAGATTTTTGGAGATCATATTAACTTTAACGTTTAACACACACAGTTTTTTATAACACAAGTTTTAATTTTATCTGTATTAAATACTTTTTGTTATACTTAAGTTAAATGGTTTAAATTTTAATAGCTTTTCATAATAAATTAACTGAATGTTTAAGTTCATTAAAAAGTTGTGTCTGTGGTCAAATTCTTCTAAGTACCGATGATGAAGAATATGAATTCTTTTACCAAACAATTTTTTTTGTTAAAAGAATTTTGTTTTAGCTATACTTAAATAAAAATACATTAAATTATTACTACACAAACAAAATATACATGAATATGAAGCTACGATAGCGTTTTTGGAATCTAGAACTTTAAAAAAGCATCTTTATTTCTTTGATTGTATTTCCATGACCTATATTTGACTGAAAGAAATCGCTGTTTTGACAATAAGGCCGCCATGGTATATCACTTACTTTTTAAGGTTTTTTTAGTACATTTAATTTTTGGTACTTGGTCCACAATAAAGAGTCACTCTATTCAATCTTTATGCCCGTATCCCCATACAGTTAGAAAGAGGTACATCCACGGGATCCTAGCCAAATATACTAAGTCCCACAAAGTGATAGGTAGCAAATCTATTCCCAACCGGGCACATACACAATCCCGAGTAACGACGTTTTTTATTAAAAATAGCACATAACACATTTTTTCATTGGTATATGCGTTTTGCGAGCCGGGGAACTTACGAAGTCAAGTCCAATACCACAGTCCAGGCGTCTAGTCCACAGAGGCGATATAAAATAGAATTTACTAAAAATGTTTAGTAGAAATAAATATTAAGAAATTGTTGCTTAAACTTGAAGCAACAATTGCGTTTCTGAATTCTTGATCGTTAACTTATTTATTTCAAATCATTACTTCGATGTAGTATCTTATATAATATTTAATATGAAAGACCAGACTGCCAAAAGTACTTATTTATAGCTTACACTAAACCCAATGAGATGTCGACCGTGTAATAATAAGTTTTTGTGTCAGCTGTCATTGCACAGTCATGCAGGCGTCAGTCAATTCCATCAAACATGACATGTGAATGTTTGTAAACCAATGTAAAGATATTGACTTCAAACTAACATCAGTCAAATTCTTAAACACTAGCATTTCTTATAGCAGCGACTGCGAAATATGGTTTAATCCATATAAACTGTAAGTGGCTTTCGATATCAGGCGGTAGAAAGTTCGTCAGGACGGCTAGTATGAAATAAAAATTGTATTTTGAAGTAAATGTTTGTCATGATGTTGTTATAAAAAATTTTGGACTTGGCAATGTGTTCAACCATGTTTTGATGTGCAAGTATTTAATAATAAGTAAAGAAAATATTTATTTATATTAACGTAGATTTTTAATTAATTCATAATTTATTGAAAACGTCAACAATAGTAGAGGTTTAGCTTAACCCTGTCTATCGCAAACTGTCGTAGTTTCCACCCCTAACTAGTCTGAAGAATAAATGAAAATGGAACTTACCCCGCGGAAACCAGAATTCCTAACCTATCTGACTTGTACTGACTCTGTTTCCAACCCTAGGAAAAGAAACACAAAATCAAACTCCTTCACAACCTTGATTTCTTGTTTTATTTAAATTATCTAATTTAATATCAAGCTGTACCTTTTGATTCTACTACGTTTTTAGGAATAACAATTGATAAAAAATTATAACAGAGCCAGCACATTAATATATTCGTACCTGCAATTAGCCTAATTGGACCTCAGCAGCGTTTGCTTTCAAAATAGTACAGCTTACTGATGTTCGCACCGCTAGAATTGCTGATTTTAGTTATTTTCACTGCATTATGAAATATGGAGTTCTTCTCTGGGTGAGTTCTGCCGAAGTAAATGCTTTATTTATTTTATAAAAGAGAGATACAAGGGCAATTTGTAACTTAGGCCTAAAAGTTTACCTGAGAAAAAAAAATGAAATAAAAATTCTCACTGTATGTCTTTGATAATTTAATTTATTATTGTGATATACACTATGTTAATACAAGGAATAAAGGTCAGCACACATAACAACTCGGAAAGAGATCGTCACCGTATCTGCTTTCGACTCCGTATGCACGTAACCAAACAATATCAGCATTTCTTCTACATCAACTTGGCTACGGTTTACGGCTTACGGCTTACGGCTCGCCGACCGCAAGCCTCTTCCAAAGCGCGGCGATTACGTTACGATTCCGACTAGTGTGCGTTTTTTTTAAGGCGATTAAGCCTTTTCATATTTGCCCCTGTCTGGGACAAGGCCATTTTTAACATTTTAGTTTTGTTTTCAATTTTAATTTTTTTTAAATCTCCAAGAAAATATGCACGTAGATCTTAAAGAGAATACACATGCTAAAATACAAAACATCAATACATATCTAAATACAAAAGTAAACATAAGGTGAGTGCGGATTTATTTTTTGTAATTCAGAGTGTCCATTTTTTTATTTTTATTTATTTATTTATTTATTTTCTTTTCTTTTCTTTTCTATTTCTTTTCTTTTTTCCCCTTTTTTGTTTTTCTATACTATTATACTATTACATGATCTTAAAAAAATATTTTGAACTTCATTTTCTCATTCTATGTACACTGTGTCTTATGATACTTAATATATTCCAAAATATATTAAAATCATAATTTTATTACTCCTACTTATTTCTATTATTAACAATCTTAACTATTTTATTACAATATTCTATGAACTTATTTCTATATTTACTTATCATATACTCTTTAATATTATTTTTGTTTACTTGAATTCCAGTCTCCAATTCGAGCTGAATTCTTTGCAATGCAAAAATAGGAAACTCTGTTATGATGTGAGGGACCGTTTCATCTGTTTGTGGGTCGCAGAGGCACGCTGGGCTCTCCTTACACTTGAATCGGTTCAAGTATGAGGAGAACTCACCGTGTCCGGTAAACAATTGGGTGGTAGTCTGGGTAATTTCTATTTTTCTAACTAGCCTGTACGCCGCAGCCGCGTCGGGAAAAAACAGTTTTGTTGTTGAGGCTGTTTCTCCTTCTTTATATCTCCTGTTCCATTCGTCAATCGTCTCCAAACGGTATCTCCATTTGACGAACGAAACAGGACACATATTGTAAGCTGGTTTCTTTTTAATTTCAGTGCAGCCTCTTTTGCCAACTGGTCCGCTCTCTAATTTCCCTGTAGACCCACGTGAGCCTTGATCCAAAACAAGGAGACACTCTTGTTCTGAAGACCGCATTGTTTTAGTGTGTTCCTTGTTTCGGTTGCAAGGGGATTCGGTGAGTCTACATTACAGATAGTTTGAAGGGCTGCCTTGGAGTCGCTGAAGATACCAGACGTGGTTCCCTTGTGCTTCAAGACTTCGTTTGCCGCGTGATGAAGTGCCAGCAATTCAGCCTGGTAAACGGTGCAAAAAGACGGCAAAGCAAGCTTGAGGGCCTTAGTCTCTACTTCGCCACTCCAAAGAGATAGCGCCGCACCGACTCGGCCCTAAATCTTGCTGCCGTCAGTGAAGATGCGAACATCATATTTCTTAGAGTTGTTGTATTGTATCTCGTCTACCAGGCATCCAAAATATATGCTCATCCTATCGGCAGGGTGAGGAGCTTCCATGGCCGAGGCCATTTGTTCCACCTCTAAGTCTCCTAGTGCCGGCTGAGGTACTCCCCTTTTGGACTCATAAAGGAGTGCAACCTCCTTAATCCGGAGATCGATGGGGAGTATACCAGCCAACACTAAGGCTGAGTTCAAAGATACCGTTCGATAGGATCTGCACAGCTTCTGGGCTTATTTGCTGCTGGTGCCCACGCGCTTGCGGCGTACAGAAGAACAGGTTCAATAGCAGCAGTATATATGAGTTTGACAACTTGTGGATGTAAACCCCAACTGACGCGGGCCGTTCTAGACAGCTGCTTGTATATAGCGATTGCTTTTTTACAAGCAGCCACAACATGTGAAAAGAAGGTTAATTTGTTGTCTAGAATCAGCCCGAGCAGTTTCACTTCTTTGACCAGGCCAATGCTGACCCTGCCCACGCTCAAGCGTGGAGCATCGTATTTCAGTTTCCTGGTTATCACCATGGCAGAAGTTTTATTTGGCGCAAATTTCAACTCCACGCCCGAACACGCTCGAGAACTGCATTTGCTGTTTTTCCACTTGAAGTGTGGTTTTTCCTTCGAAAATCATGACAATGTCATCAGCGAAGGCCTGACAGTATATTCCACCTTTTTCTAACTCCAGGAGCAACGGGTTCAATAGGACATTCCAGAATATTGGTCCACTTATTGATCCTTTGACACAGCCCTTATTTGTTGGTTTGCTATATGTGGCCCCAGAGTACCTCACGCAGACTGACCTATCCTTGAGATAGCTGCTGATCACGCGCCTCAAATTAAAAGGACAATTTAGCTCAGGAAGTTGAACCTTGATGACTGGCCACCAAGCGCTATCGAAGGCTCCCTCTATATCCAACGAAACAAGTACAAGTATTTTATTTCGTCAAGTTTATTGCGAATATGCTTCGTTAGTGTATAGAGAGAGTCCTCGGTGTCCCTCTAAGGCATAAATCCAAATTGTGGGCTGCTGATTTTTGGCAACACATAGAACTTGAGGCGTGCGACCAGCATCTTCTCATAGATCTTGCCCAACACCGGCATTCATCATGACTCCATCCGTTTACCTTTTCCGCCAAAATTCTTATTCGCCGGTGTTCGCTGTTATCATATTCCACTTCATCCTCAGGATAGAAAGTTTCAAATAGCATACGGGTCGACTCTTCAGCGTTCAGCGTCCTACCATCCCTTTGAATTGGAACATCTTCCTCTCTTCTTGTTGTCCTGCTCACGATTCTGTATATTCCCTCCCAGACCCCCTCTCTGTCCTGCCTTGTGCAAAACTCCTTCCAACTTTCCGTCTGAGCCTTCTTTACCGCTAACTCATACTCCTCTTTATGTTTCAGGTACAGGCGAACAACCATGTCTCTGCGGACGGGTGCGGCGTTCCTGATACGTCGTCTTCGGGTGGAGACCTGCTTCTTCATCTCAGCGAGCTCCTTGGACCACCACGGTAAGGTAAGTATTTCTGTATGTTTCTTTGCCGGTATGGTGCTTATGCATGTTTGTGTGATTGCTTGTGTGTATTTGTGTACTGTAGAGTCTAATTGTTCAATGGTGTTTGTGTGTTGAAGTGCATGCGTTGTGAGTTCATGTTCTTGCATAATATGGTTCAGTTTCTCATGAAACTGAAGCCAATTTGCTTTTCGTGTGTTGTATATTCGTGTGGTCCTTATTATTTTAGAGTCGAGTGTTGACACATTTAATTCCTTTATGCATAATGTGAAATGAGGAAAAAAAAGAGCCCGCTGAGTTTCGTCCGCCGGATCTTCTCAATGTGATGCCCTGTATGTGGTGATATATACTTTTGCACATTCGATACGCAATAGACAAATACAAATACATACATAATAATGTAATATTATAAACAAAATACAACTATTCTTTATTGTAAACCATTTATAAGTAATACATACTGGATACAACTGGCGGTCTTATCACAAAAATGGGAATTCTCACAGACAACCACCAATATAATATAATGCCATCAAAACGTCCTGTAAAACCAAGTCTAGCTGCTCAGTTTTTCTACCGTAAAAAGTTGTGAGATCCATGTAATACCAAGTCGGTTAATTTATTTAGTCCCTACTTAAGGCACCTTTTGTCTAAAGTTATTAAGAAGTTAATATCATATCAATGTTAAAATCCTTTACGTTTTAAATAAAAAAAAGATCGACTTGGCTATTTAATGAAAACACAATTCATCTTACAATTTATACATTTCTAAGATTATTTATTCTATTGTATCTCACTCCTTTTTGAAGAGTCCTACTTTTTCCTTTTGATATCTTTTACTTCGAAAATATCAATAACATTTTTTATTAAAGCCTTTGTTTTATGATTTTTTATTATTTTTGTAATTAGTTTTCCTCTTATTCTTTTCTAGTTCCACTTTTTGGTATATGGACAATCCGCTGTAGCCATGGATGGTTATTCACATACAATATCTGTCTCGTTGGTCGAGTGGCTAGCGTACACGCCTAACTACACCGATCAACCGCGTGGCTCGGGTTCGATTCCCGACGGGGGCAGGTATTTGTGTGATTAACACTTAGATGTCTGCATTTCCGGGTCGGGGTGTCTATTTAATTATTTCTATGTATTAAAATCGGTGACTAACACCCATAACACTAGCATATGCTTACTTTGGGGTTAGATTCAATTTGTGTGACTTGTCCAGGGATATTTATTTATTAAAAAAAAATATCCGAATCCATTGCGACTACTAGTACTGGTAGGTATGCAAGATGTAGGAGTACACGTCCAAATTGTTTTGTAAATAATATGAGTAAAGAATTGTATAATGCCTGCCAATTGTCAAACTATGAGATGAAATCAAACCTATAAACTAAAATCGCAAACTACATATAAAAGTAAATATAAACTACATATAATATAAATTTGTCCTAACTGGATGCTGTTAGGATCGTAAGCAAATATTGTCAATGAGAACCAATGAATAAGCCTTCCAATTGTCAAGATACCTAATAATAATCATAAATCGAAATTATAAGCGAAAATCGCCAACTAACCTATTTATATACCTTACAACTATCCAATCAATATCCAAGTCGTAAACATTGTAGTTATTAATGATACTTCGTTAAGAAAGTAACTAAAAATATCAATAATACACAAATTATTTGATATTCATCGAAATTTATTTTTTCGCTTTCAAAGTATGCTCCTTCAGAAACAGTAGACGTACGCCCACTAATAATCCAAACTTCAAAACATGTTTTAAACGTTGTTTATACTGATTGAAAAAGGGTGTTGCAAATTTTTTTTTGCACGAGATTTTGCAGAAAATTCAGGTTTTTGGGACAAGTCGAGAGGTAGCAGGTTTCGTATCCAAATTTTTAGTTAAAATGATACGGATCAACTCGTGAGATACATAGCGTTTAGCGGATATGGCTATCAAAGTTGAGTGAGGATTTTCAGTCAGTGCTTTCTTTATTTTTGCAAAACTCTTGCAGACGTTGATGGCCTACTAAAGCGAGGTAAATCTTCTATCATATCTCAACAACTTTGGAACGCTTTGTACCACCCATAAGCACGAGTTTTTTTATTAAGGTGATTCAACGAAAGCCTTCTCTAACATTTTCATTGAATCCTAACAAGAAAATTCATTTGTGATGCGAAATTAAAGACAATGCTCTTTATTCGATCTCTTTGTCCGTTTTGAAATTCGTAATACACACTAAGTATCAAATTAAACTAAAAAGAGCACTATATGTCATATAAATAACAGAAGCAACTCAAACTCTGCCCCAAAATGAAAAACAGTTGTGTCAATCTAATAAACTAAACTCTAAAAAAATCTTTTACTTAATTTGAAAGCAAATAGAAATAATCTATTCCTGATAAAAAAATTATGCCAGATAAATAGCAGTAAGTAGAAGATAATTAGTTTTTTTACTTATTTAATTTAATTTTTAATGAAACTGTATTTTCTGCACTAAGAATTGAAAGTGGCAATTATTTTTTTAACCTAGCTGATGATATTTTTATCGTAATGATTTGTAATAAAAGAAGTCGAATTATTACTCGTATTATTTGATATAAAGTTTATTTTGTGTATGTCACAGAGAAATTTAAAGCGTTCTTTCAGATAACTTGGAGCAATAATATATTAAATGAGAGATATACATGTATGATTTGTGAATTGTATACATTACCTATCTAAAGTATAAGTAGTATACAAGCATACAAAAAAATCACAAAACCCATTAGTTTTGCTTGCTGCCAGGTAAATAAGAAGCAAAATTTCGATACACCCAACCGTTGATTAACACCGGCTTTGCCCGGGAGCGCTCATTATTTTTCTCATTAGCACTGAGCTGTCTGGCGCGATTAGAGATGATGAAGGTGGGATAAGGGCGTGTGTAGATTAGATAAAGGGATGGAGGGCTTACGTGTCATTTATATGATAATAATTAGGGTGTTGTTTGTTTTTGTTTTGATTAATGTTTGCAACTTGTCTCGTGTTTTAACTTTATCCTGATATTTTTATGGAGATTTTGTCTGTTCGATGTCGTTTTACGGAAACTTACTGGGCAAAATTTGATTGATTTTTTTTTGTATTTGAAGATTCTAACTTTTAGACTTTCTAAATAAAGTAAGGTATGAAAAGAATATACTACCGAAGGAAATATGCCATAGTTTAAAGACTGCGAAAGAAGATTAACTTTGAACAATTTATTACCAAATTTACTTCAAACTTAAACGTCTGTTATTGGGCTTAAAACCAATTAATTTTAATTAAAAATGTAATCTATTTATTTAATTTGATTTTAATTAATTTTAATGTATACTACCGTTATTTATCTTTTTTTTAAATTAAGTTGCCCGCCTCCGTTTTAGATGGTAAAGGTGGGATAAAGGCGTGTATAGATTAGTTATAGGGACGGCCTTACGTATCGCTGATATGAAAATTATCAAGGTATTTGTTTTTGCTTAGAGATGACAACAGAAATAATTAAAAATATGTTACTTTATTGGAACTGTAAAAAACTGCAAGATATAAAAAATATGTAACTTCTCTTACATATTTGATTTTTATTACGACATACATGAAATTAACAACTTTATGAACTATTTGTTCGCTTAAATCGCCAAACTCTTAATTCTATTCTTTCTTGGTTTTCTTTCTTCTTTATTGGTTGGTTGATTTTCGATAGAATGCTGTTCAGCTATTTGGGAATGGATCCACCGCCTGACTTACAATCACTAGACAAATGTTGATTAAAAACATCACAATTTGACATGTCCAGACTAATCTAGCTTATCGACTGAAATGTTCTATATCTTTTGTTTTTGTTTAACTGAAAAAATAACAATAATAAAATACAATTACGTTGTCCTTACTTTTACTTTGTTGGTACCTTTTTTGAAAAACTAAAATGTTATCTATAACTAACTTCATCATGTCGGTTTTTCGTGACGAAGTCCGCGCGCATCGTAAAAATTTACCCTCAACATTTTTTCCTAACGCGCCAAAAGAAGTATAACTTCAATAACATTAGAGAAGAAATGCTATAGCAATACCAAGAATTACTTTAATATAAACCAGTATAAATTTTATAAATACCCATACAAAGAAATATAAAATGCCTGCCTCCGGTAGGGAATCGAACCCGAGCCTCGCGATTGGTGGCGGAGTTAAGCGTTAACGCTAAGCATTGGACCGATTAAATGATTAATAAAGGAATTATTAGTATTCATTGTTAACCAATCTATATATACAAAAATCAATTGCTGTTCGTTAGTCTCGCTAAAACTCGAAAACGGCTGAACCGATTTCGCTAATTTTGATTTTGAATTATTTGTTCAAGTCCAGGGAAGGTTTAAAAGATAATAAATAGGAAAAAACTTGCGAGAAAACTAAGAAAAACAACATTTTACTTTTTCCCATACATACTGAACGGGTGGAACGAAGTTCGCCGGGACAGCTAGTATACTATAAACATTTGTTATTTAAATCACTTAAAGTTACTTTTAAATAATATATCTTCACTCGCAAGTGTACCCGCCGCCTTATTATTATTTGTCTATTTCTTTGTTAAAAGATCAGCGCTTCATATTTTTAGTTGCATTGTATTCTGTGATAGACTACTTGCTTGCTGTTGCTCCTTTAAGTATTTAGAAAGTAGTTACATTTATTTGCGGCTTTTTATATAAATTACAGGATTGCCGGTCCTTTTGCCAACATTATGGAATTCTTTTTTTATTTAAAGGCTAATGTGTTAATAATATGGTGCCTCCTTGTGAAGCTACACGGTAATGTAGTCGAATTAGCTGCTGTTATAAATTTATTTAGTAAAGGGAACACAACAAAATAACGCCTGATTCAATAAAACCGAAGAAAAGGATCCCTAATCCTACATTTGAATAGGTTGCATCTCGGCTACCGGGCTCATATATTGAAGAAAAAAACATTTTCTTTTTGTTGCCCGACCCTGGGATCGAACCTCATGGGTTTATGTGCAACACTGCACCGCTAGAACATCTGATAGACAATGACTGGTTAGCGATAGGCTTGTCTACATTATGAGACTTACTGTCTTCGGCTCGTTGTGTGAAGATACTTTTCTTTATTTTTAAGTTGGTTGTGTTACTAATAATTAATTTTCGATACCACTAATTGATATTTCAAAGTTAAGCTTTTAATTATCCATTTATTCAAACTAGTAAAGAACTAAGTGAAAGTTGATTGGTGATTAATTAATATCAAGTTGATAGCCCCCTATCAATAAAGCTTCAAAGCCTCTAAAAGTTGACTTTGTCGGCTTCCTTTCACCACGTCAAAGGAAATATATGTTTTAGAAGAAATATTTTTAAAAGTTATTTTAATTTTAGCACTTTTGCCGTGCTAGTGATAAATTTTTACAAACTTTTACAGGCTTCAGAGAGACGAAAGGGCATAGGTTCAAATCCAGTTTGACGTGCATTTTTATTGTTCACAGAATATATCACGTCACTTTGTCTAACATCATTAAAATAAAGTATCTTCACGCCCATATCCCCGAAGGTGTAAGCAGAGGCACAACCAAGTCACCCACAATTAGCCGAAGATACTAAGTCCCACAATGTGATAGGTGACATGCCTATCGCCAACCGGGCACGTATTCAATCGAGGGCAACATTATTTTATTAGAAAATTTTAAATACAAAATTTTCTATTGTAAGTATGTTGCCCGACCCAAGGATCGAACCTGGGACCTGAAAAAGTCAGGTCCGACACCGAACCGTTAGACCACAGAGGCGACCAATTATCATTATTTTTTTTTCTACTGAAAAGTATATGCTAAATGCTTTCTACCAAGCACTTTGTATGAGGATAAAGGTTAATATCTTAAGCCTGGTTCCTATATGCAACGAACCGTAGTTTAGGTAAGTATAATCATTGATTATTTTGTCTGAAAGCGTTGCTCTTGACTACATAAAATGCTTGGAGTTATCAATAGACAACGAATACGTTGCTATTTTTTTACAATTCCTACAAAGAACTACCGTTCGTAAGCAAAATGACTTCTATTTTTAATATAGAACCCGCGCATTTATAAATATTAATGTTTTGTAATAAATCGTTCGGTTTGGTATCATCCTCTAAATTACTTGCCACTGTAACGTCAGTGCTTGCCACTGCATAATCTGTTTATTGTGGTGGGTGAAATTTGAAAATAAGGTGTACAATAAACATTTATAAGTCGAGAATAGTGTTCCTTGTCTTGGAAATATGTTTATAAAGGATAACTTTATAGCTTTTAGCTTTCGCCGTTAGGCTTTGAGTCAATATATAGTGCAAGTGACAAGATGAAGAGTTGATGATACATTTAGTTAATAAATTTATTAATTTAAGTAAGGACGTGATAAATCCATCTCGCCTTAATATATAAATTGTGATAGCTACATTACTTTTTTTAGCTTTAGGCATTAATAAAAAAATATCCCTGGGCAAGTTACACTATTTAAAGTCGTCGTACAAAGTCACCTCAAAGTGTTGGGTAATACGGTGGCCTCCTTACTCAAGCTCATTTAGTGAGATTTGCCAACGTATTTCCTATACACGATACACTAATTTCTTCATAAATACTTCACTTGTTAGTACACAAGTAAAAATTAACTAACTTTACTCCAAATATACATATAAATATAAATATAAAATTTCATAACATACATACATACCTTCACGCTAAGTCCCTTGCGGGGCAAGCAGAGAGTATCGAGTGCAAGACCTCACGATCCTAACAAACCTGTCTGGGTTCCTTCACGTTCATTACAGGCTTAAATTGTCAATTCAATAATTCATGAAAAAACGGCGGTTTTTTTTCAATGGCTCCAAAAATCATGCAGATAAGGTTGTCGTATTCCGATATAGAAGGGAGGACAACTGGTAAACTTACCCAAAATTCTTGAGATCTTAGGTCACACAAAACTTCTTTAGAAACCATAGATGTAGGTGCGTTGCTCTCCTGTGACCAGGGTGTTGGGTTAGTTGTGGAAGTCTACTCAAGTATTGTTACGAACCGAAACATAGCATTGTCTTACAGCGGCAGGAACATATAAGGTGATTGATCCCTACTACCAGGGGTAATGGTTATATTATTATCTTAATAAACAGTAAATAAATAATTATATAACAATGGACAAACTAAGTACAAAAATTGAATCTGAAAGAAGCAAATTATATGTTTGTGTTATGGGTGTTAATCAACGATACTAATACATAGAAATACTTAAATAGATACCAGAATAAATTTAATAAACACCAGATTTGGAAGTTAAGACTTTTTTTATATAATATTGGAAGGCAAACAAGTAGACGGATGGTAAGAAATTCACGTCACCTAGAGACACCAAAGGTGGTAATGGTGCGTTGCCAACCTGAGGCCGGGATGTAAGGCCTCGAGCAAAAGTCTGTTTACCGGCTACCTTACCCTCCAACCGGAACACGTCAACAACAGTTATTGACGTTATGGCGGCAGGAATAGGTAAGGCGGTGGTATCAATCCGGGCGAGTCGCTGCGAAATTCTAGCACCTAGTAAGATGTCACGGTGTTAGTGACGGTGAGCCTATGGTCTATTCTACAAAGGAGCCCGGACCAACACGGCCTGCACCATCGTGAATCGAGTCCGAGTCTCGGATTGTAGTAAGACTACGAGGCTCGGGTTCGACCAACGACTAGCCCCTCGACCAACGGTCATGTTTGTAAAAGTAAATATTTTAAGAAGATGATTGTGTATATTTTAATCTAAGCCTGTCTGTGCTAAAAATTTTCCGGTCTTTTAAATGTCAACCTACATGCGAAAGAAATTTTACAAAACCGTAGAATAGTTACGAGTTTCCTAACTAACTAACTTTCGTGCCCTATTTCTTTTATTTTAGATATTCATAAAAAAGTAACTTATGTTTGACTCGGGTTTTTTACTATCGAAATAAAAAACTTTTTATTGGACCTTATTAGTATGCATATGTTAACAAAAAACTGTCTGATAATTTTTCAGTTTATTCGCTGTGTCTTTTAACTTATGGCAAGTCTCAATCCTAAGCAGGCGTAGAAACGAAACGACCAACCGAATCCCGTCGGTAAATCTCGTAAAAGGGATTTGTTCCTTGTATCATCGATTGGGTACACACAAAATCACCTCTCCTTCTCTTCCTAATGCGAGAAATGCATTTACAGAAATCAAATCTAGGAATGACTGTACGAAACAACAACAGGCCCCTATACATGATTGCAGAGTATAAATCTTTGGACAAATTACACAAATTATTAATTTAATGCCAAAGCAGGAAAATAATATGGTTATCAAATAATAATCTTAAAGATATCCGAATCAACTTAATAAATACCGAGACTCAAAAATGCGGAGGTACAAGCAGGATACCCACGATTAGCCGAATGTACTACCAGGTACTACTAAACCCCTCAATGTTTTTGTCAACCGGGCAATCCCATCTCGTAATAAAAATATATCATGACAAATATCGTATATATATCGTAAAGTGACATAATGTATGTATTCCAATTCTCGATGATATAGTTAGATGGTTTACACATCTTTAAAAAACTTTTTTCTTTTCCACATTACACGCCTCAATCTTAAGATAATCGGTTACACTTCTAATAGCAGCTTTACACCTAGAACAATAAAAGTAAAGTACCTTTATGCACATATCCCCGAAGGGGTAAGCAGATGCATGACAGGGAACCATGACTAGCCGAAGACCTAAGTCACACAATGTGATAAGTGGCAAGTCTGTTGCCAACCCGTCACATATCCAATCCCGGGCAACGTTATTTTTAAAAGAAAATTGAAAATATATATTTTCAATTTTTTAATGCCCGACCCGGGGATAAAGCGCGACTTCAAGAAGTCAAATTTAACGCCGGATCACTAAACCACAAAGAAGATCTACAGTTAGAAATAAATGAATCTCCTTCTTTTCAATGTTCATTATTTGGTTAATTGCTGACATTAAGAAAAATACCACCTACTTGTCTGACTTGCAGCTTATAACCGGTGACCATAAGTTAAATTGATAATTACTAACATGACAGTAACTAGAGCGATCTGCCCAGGTAAGGATGCCTTTAATCCTGCCTTTAATCCTGCCACCACATTGACTGTGTTTCACGCATCTGTCCTGGGGTTAGTGTAGCTGGTAGACTTACACATTAGCCTACCATAACGGCCACAGGATAGCAAAGCATCTATATAATCTACTAGCAGTTTCACACAGCTACGCCTGCGTAACTTGGCTTCTACTATACCGATTTGGATGAAGCAAAACCTATGTCACTCGTGGATAATGTAACTTTCGAATGGTGAAAGAATTTTTAAAATCGGTCCAGTAGTTTTTGAGCCTATTCATTACAACCAAACAAACAAACAAAGTTTTCCTCTTTATAATATTAGTATGAAGTATGATGTTGTCTATGACCACAGTTGTCTCTCAGCATCAGGAAATCCGTGTGTTTTCGACTATTTCGTCTTGTAGCACGACAATGGCGAGCAGAAACTTAATGACTGATAGCGTTATATTTATTTTTTGCTTTATTCATTACTAGTTAGCTGCCACGGCATTTTACACATGTTTAGGAGCTTATTCTTCGATAGGGGGTGAATCTTCCGAAGCACAAAAGGATAATACTTATGTTAAAGATCTAAGCTACTTTCACACAAATTTTGGTTAAAATCTGTTTAGTAATTTTAGCGTGAAAAGTATACATACAAACAGACAAAAAGTAACAGCTCTGGTTTTAGTTTCTACGTCCTGTATACGTTACGTAGCAATCAATGTTTTTTTTTAAAATATACTAGCTATTACTCGCGCCTTTGCCCGCGTCGTTAATGGTCCCACAGAATCATTTTTTCGGGATAAAAACTATCCTATGAGTTAATCCAAGCTCCTCTTTATGTGTGTGCCAAATTTCATAAAAATCGGTATTGCAGTATTTGCGTGAATGAGTATTAAACACTCTTTAAACAAACTTTCGCAAATATCATATTAATTGGATATGCTAGGATACAGATTTAGTTGTGATACTGTTTATATGTTTAGAATATAGACGATTGTATTGTGTTGGTATCAATTTCAAAGCTAATTTGTTGGTGTTTGATATAAATCGATAGTTCCATATAATTTGGTATTACCTAAGGCTGTGTTATTTGAGCGGTGATACTCTATTAGCAGTGGATTACCTGTGTCAGGATGGATTACTGATAGCAAAGTGGATATCGATATATCACGTAATAGAAACATAATATATATTTTATATATATATTTTCCCGGGATGACATATACTAAAACATTTTTTCTATTTTGTTTTTATAGGAAGAAACTCTTTTTTAAACATAATTTTATATATATTTGCTTGGGTTTTGAACTGGTATACAAAATATAACGAAACAAATATTGATGGCATTTTTGGGCAGGTAGATCATGAAACCAAGGTGGTTTTTTAAATTTATAGGACTCTCTTTAAATGGAATAATGTGGATAATGGAATACTGGAACCTTGAAATAATGGAAAAATAATAATAATTGAAGCGCGTTAAGCGCTTAATTTATTTTCATGCTTGTATAAATAAGAAGACAAATCCGTCGATTAAATCGGGAGGTAATAAAATATGTTGTCCAATCTAAACAAGTAACAACTCTATATTTATACACACAATATACCGTACACGAAGCACATCGCTCTTGCTTGGGACTGAAAAAATAATACCGCAGAATGTAGTAAAAGCATTTCAAAATCAGTTAATAAAACCGTTAAACCTTTCTCATAGTTGGGTATAAAGTCCTTCACGAATGAACAATCACAAAACAAGTGAAGCGTACACATTTAAGATGGATGAATTTGAAAGGATTTATTTTTGATATGATTTGCTCATGTGTTCAAGTTTCGTGTACCATTTCCCTGTTTTGCATTGAAATATGTTATTTGTGTACAAATGGTCTTTGTGAGATTAAATGCTGTTTCAATTGTCTTTATATACGACCAGTTTCATTAACATCTAAAAAGGAATAGGTGAAATTAGCTCGTCGGCATCTTTTCTGAAGTGAAAACTTCTTTAGCGGAGTTGCGCACTTTTTTTAGAATGGGTAAAAACTTCTATATTCGCGTCAGGACACGTGACCTGATCGAAAATTCGTAAGTCGGATGGAAAGTAAGCAGCCGGCGCGGCGTACGAGAGGAAGTATCCCCCTCTCTTTCTACGGCGCGGCGAAAATGTATGCTTGCGACTGCACAAGCACCCTGCGCCGTCTAAACGAAACATTAGACGGCGCAGGGTGCTTGCGCGAATGTTTTTGTTGTCGTGTTTGTGTACGATAGCGCAATAAATGAATATTGTATTCTTCCATATTAAAGATAATACTTTCACACTGATAACTAAAGCAATTCTTGCAAAATTACTCCCTAAACATTCCAAAGTATCAAAAATGCACAACGTTAATATTCAAGTTTTCACTTCTGCCGGCGCTCCCGGAGTGCACCTCGTAATTTTTTTTGTATGTTTATCACGCACGATTACTTAATCGAAAGATAATAATTAACGGCTTTAGTAGTTCTTTTGAATGAATGAACTCTTCATTGTGCAGAATTAAACTTACTACAAAATAAGTACCTACAATTAAGTATTAACAAGAGAATACATAGGCACACTAAAAGTTTTGCACTTCTAGCTAATCGGAACTATTTGAATTTCGAATGTTATATTTTTAAAACGCTGCACACTTCTTAGTTATAAAAAAAAAAAAACAATTAAAGGGAAATAATTCGTTAATTGTTTTTTTATCACACATCAAAGTTCTACGTACGCAACGAAAATGGAATTAAGTAGAAAATATTTTAGAGCGACGATTTTTTTTAATTTTAAAAGTTCTCTTTCTCTGCGAGACTGTGCCGCTCGTCTTCAAAATGATTTGGAATAGCTATTTTTATCATTTTATCAATTTTGTATTATAAACTATCTTTTATGTGGATTTTATTGAAATCCTTAGCGTTTTAGACACGGTAAACAAATACTGTTACTTAGAAATACAAAATACCTAGCTGTGGATACAGAATACCTATGATTGCTGCTAAATACCATGCCTCGAGTGTTTTAAAAAAATACGTTTTACGTTACGCAGACATATTGATGATTTTTGGCGCCATTGAGAGAAAAGATGGTCGAAGTTTTATCATAATAATTGAATATCGTGCTTATGTTGAGTGAAGTAAGTCAATTTTGGTGGTATTTTGTACAATTTTGTTCAATGAAAGTGCACAAGTGATATAATCATGAAGAAATTAGCGTATCGTGTATTTCCTCGTTGCCGCCAAATCTCACTATATGAACTTGAGTAATGAGGCCTTGCTTTACCCCAAAACCCTGACATGACTTATAAGACTAATTACAATTGAATCCCGACTTTGACAAATTTGATGCAAATTTCTATTTGAATAATGGCAAAATACTAACGTGAATTCCAAAACCTAAAAAAAACAAGACATTTTAAATGTCAAATCTATTATTGTGTTTAAATCGATATTTTCAAATAGTAAAGACGTATTAATTGTTGTTCGGATTAAGAATGCTTAGATCATTGTGTAATATTACATGTAAAATAAAGAATCTGATGATAAAAAATGGTTTTGTGGCATATGAACTTAGCTAGTTCCTTACAGTTGTTAATTAAGACAGTTATGATAAAAGTGGTGTCGATTTCACAGCAATTTCTTGATATTATAATATTAGAGCAATTGCATAAAAATATGTTTAGCGTGTTTTTTAATTAACGAAATGAACGAAACGAAAAAAACGATAAAACGAAAAGAAACAAGTAAAATATAAACTACTAGCGGCCAGTTACGTGCTTCCATACTATAAACTAAAATATAAAAGACGTACTTTGCGGGATTTAGTGTCTTCGGCTAGTCGTGGGTGCCTTGGTTGTACCTCTGCCTTCCTCTTCGGGGATATGGGCGTGAAGATACTATAAAATAATACCCATTAACAAAATTATCCGCTATTTATTGAATTTATTTATTTCAAAAAATGTGATAAATGAAGATCCGCAAACACCATTTACTAAATAGTCCGAACAAAGCCTAAAGTCTAAACATTTGGTTTGG
This sequence comes from Calephelis nemesis, assembly GCA_002245505.1. NCBI lineage: Eukaryota > Metazoa > Arthropoda > Insecta > Lepidoptera > Riodinidae > Calephelis > Calephelis nemesis. Next base: position 171,362 of record NJDD01001088.1, on the reverse strand, counting down.
ATAGGTAAGCCCGTGCTTGATTTATAAAATTACAACGAAAAGTGTCATTTATTTTTACGTATATAGATATTGCTTTAATTTAAATTTAAAATAGAGTAACAATTCGTTATATTCCGCCAAAATATTTAAAATTAATAGTGACTGTCGAAATTCCACGTATTAGGAATAAATAAAACAACAAAAAAAAACAATATCCACACAATAGCAAGCATATCTGCGAATGTTAGTGAATAATTGTTTTCGCGCTATTATTAATTGAGGTTTTGCCTCAATTTTTCTGGGAACTCACAAGGGTTAAATTCCTCTTTGCGTGCGTTCTATCAATATGTTTATTCAGGAATCGTGTAACTCAATTTGAAAGCAGATTTTCACCCAATTAAGCCGAAACTTTGTATGTACACATTTAGTTAGGATTACGTATGGTTAACAGTGTGACGTCATCCCTAATTTAATATGGCGGAACATTCAAGATGGAGAAAGATGTATTTTGTGACTAGCTGTTACCCGAGGCTTCACACGCGTAGACTAGTTATTTAATATGTAACTCTCCAACGCTGCCCGTTGATATTGAGATAAAAATTATCCTACGCTCTTCTCCAAAGTTTGTTCTTTTTTTTTTTATTATCAAAATCAGTTTAACAATTTAGGCATGAAAACGACATGTAAACTTTTTCTTGTCTAGTTTTATCTCATGTAAATAATAGAAATACGTTATTTCTCTACATTTTATATGCATTTCGGCAATTTCTGTGAAATTCAACTGATTCAGAGAAACCTCTAACAGAAGATTTTTTTGAAAATTTAGAAATACCTACACATCGTCTTTGTGGTCTAACCGTCCGTCGTCGGACATGAATTCTTAAGGTTCTGGGTTCGATCCCCGGGTCGGGCCAAATGTGTTGTTTCATCTTTCATTTCATTGGATATGCCCATTTGGCTAAAAACTTGCCACCTATCACATCGAGGCTTCGGCTAGTCGTGAGTGGTCTGGTTGTGCCTCTGCCTACCCCTTCGGTTATATAGGTGTGAAGAAACTTTTTAGAAACACGCATTAGAAATTATAGCAACAACATTTTGAGTATTGAATGTTGTCAAAAATCATTCATACCAAAATTAATACAAACAATGGTTAATACAAACTTCTAATTAATAGAAATGGATCCTCCAGGGGCAGAGTGGCATGAACGGTCGATTTAAATGTGGGGTAGATCAGAATTACAGTTCATAAGATTGTTTCAGGAGAAAGAAAGTTAAGAAAATTTACCACTTGAATATCGAGTAGTTTAAATTTTAAAGTAAAGTTTTTAATATTCGTCCAAATTACATGCTTTTTTGTAATAGTTTTTAAAGATATAGATTAATTCATCTTAAAACTTTATTCAAGGCTTAGATAACTTTTAGTTTGTCTGGCAACTTTCAAACAAACGTTATCTTAGCGTTCGATAAATCTTTCAAGAAACAATAGAACTAAAAGAAACAAAGATTTACAGATTCCGTAATACAAATATTTCAACAGAAAATCCACACCTCCGGCGTCCCTCGAGTACTGATCAGAGAACCAATCAGTTTGGTGTACAATAGATATTGTTTCTTAAGGAAAAATGCATTGAATTTGTTCCTTTGAGAGCATTGCTTTTGTTTAAAAATTTATATGATTTATGCATTAATTGTAGCTTACATTTTATGTTACAATAGGGTACTTAATAAAGTTTGGTGAGTTTTAGTATGAAATTTTCAAATAAATAATTTAAAAATTTAACGATATCTTTGTAAATAATATCTCTCTGTATTCTTATTATATAACTTAGGCGCATTAAAATTGCAAGAAACCGACTTCGATAATTTAATCATGTCGATATACAAAACTACAGAATTTTCCTCGATATTATTGCATGCATTTTATCATATTCTTTTTTTTAGATCCAAACTTGGTGATAATAACTTTGGCTCCGGAATGATGAAGGAATCAATAAACATATATTGAAATTCTGTTTTTTCTTCGTCGGTTAAAATATTCAGATTTCTAATTGACTTAAAAAAGAGGTTCTCTATTTAACTGTATGTTTTTTCATTATTTTTTTATACGTTCGTTAAGTAATTACTTGGTCAACAGCGAACCGAATTTGATAAGTGTTTTATGAAAGTAGGTCATGATTCCTATTAGCCCCAGCTATTAAATAATATTTTTTAAAAGCTAGTTTTAAAAGCCGTGTTGGTCCAGGCTCCTTTGCATAATAGACCATTTGCCTTCCTTACCAGGCAGCTCGTAAAAGGCGAGCATAGGCTCACCGTCGCTAACACCGTTTAGCAGCGACTCGTCCGGATTGGTACCACCGCCTTACCTATTCCTGCCGCCATAACGTCATGATGTGTTCCGGTTCGGAGGGTAAGGTAGCCGGTAAACTTACTTTTGCTCGAGGCCTAACATCCCGACCTCAGGTTGGCAGCGCACCATTACCATGTTTGTTGTCTCTAGCCGGCGTGAATTTCTTACCATCATGAAATCCGTGTGTTTGTTTGCCTTCCAATGTCATAAAAAAAATAGTTTGTGTTATACTTGATGATGTGTAAATGTTCGTTTATGTCATCAACATAGATGAAAATTTCAATCAAAAAGCAACGTGGTACTTAAAGAAAAAATAATTGAAGTCGTTTTTTTTTAAGTTTAATTGCACATAACTTATTAAATATCTCTCTAAATATTGAATTTCCATATAAATTCAATATTTACGTTTGAAAAGTTGACCTCAATAATACTGTGTTGGTCCGGGCTCCTTTGTA
>NJDD01001088.1:157441-168410 GCA_002245505.1 Calephelis nemesis | reverse complement strand
GAAAAGTTGACCTCAATAATACTTATTTCAATACTTCCAAACATTAAACAAGTGTATATTACGGAACCAGTTTTTTGAATATAACGGTTTGAATTCAAATTAGTAGTTAATTAGTACCTACAACATATTTTTATTTGTGTCAGGTATTTATTTAAGTTTTTTCGTACTACTAATACATATGAAATAACTTTACCATGTCTACATGGCGTGTTCTTTTTGCGGCAGGTCGAGGATGTACACCTATGTAACATAAATCTTCTAACATCAAATGTTGTAGAAAAGAGGTGGCAGCTGATTTGACTACAAAACAATTAAGAATGCAATAAAATACTGAGACTACCACGTAGTGGAGTAATAAGGGAAAGTGTTACAAAATAGTTCTACTATGAGTTCTGTTCTGTGCAAGACGGACACTTTTGTTGTTGCAGAAGTCCACTGTCTAACCCCAATTTACTTTACCCTGACGATCGTTTATGTAGTCTAATGCTATAGAGTTAGTTATCATAAATAGAAACTTTGTGTATTAAAAATTTCTTAAATTGGAAAAGGGCATGGACCAAATCCGCCCTAAGTCAAGTTAGCATACAACTTATACATAAATTATTAAACTCTTTGTCATGAAATGTCTCAATATTGGATAACAATTGCTAACGAAAACTTATTTAAAAATACTAGTGGTCGCCCATAGGTCGAAATTTGACTGTAATCGATTACGTTTTTTTTTATGTTATAGAAAGGCAAACAAGCAGACAGATTTCCTGATGGTAAGAAATTCACGTCGACTAGAGACACCAAAGATGGTAATGGTGCGTTGCCAACCTGAGGTCAGGATGTTAGGCTTCGAGCAAAAGTAAGTTAACCGGCTACCCTACCCTTCGAACCGGAACACGTCATTACGTTATGGCGGCAGGAATAGGTAAGGCGGTGGTACCAATCCGGGCGAGTCGCTGCGAAACTCTACCACTTAGTCAGATATCACGATGTTAGTGATGATAAGCCTATGCTCGCCTTTTACGAGCTGCCTGGCAAGAAAAGCAGATGGTCTATTCTGCAAAGGAGCCCGGACCAATTGATGAGAACATCATCTTCATTTGTCAAGACCAACTACTTTGTTTACTAACTTTATGATTATATAGTTTGTGTGCCATCTTTGATCTTTTAACGTTATCATAAATATACTTATTTGTGTGTGTTACCTCGCTGTACCGCAAAGCAACTACAATATAGGAATAATCATAATGCCCATTGCTCGAAATTCAATCATAAGTTGATAAAAACGCCATCTTCATTTCTCAAGATCAACTTTGTTTCCTGAATAGTTAGTGCGCTATCTGAGTTCTTTTATCGTAAATATCAATATATTTGTTTGTGTGTGTCTAATGCATGGTAGTGTGAGTAATGTTTTATTTATTAATTTAATGTACTTTATGAGCATTATTATTAAAAAATATTACCGTTCTTCACTTCTCCTACACATAAACTAGAAGTGCGCCACATTTAATGTTCCTGCGCAATTTTCGTAAAAAGGGGTCCAAAATGTTGGCATCACGTATTAATACATAGATTTAACTTGGTTTATAATATAAAATATGAATAGGCGACTTGACCGCCCATCGACGGGCGCGGCTTGTTGGGCACTGGCAGTTTTTAAGCTTCTTAAGGTCGTTTCATAAATAAAAATAAAAACTAAATTCATTACAGCAAAAACTGGTGGTTTAGGAAATAATCAAATAACCTAATTTATTAGATTGTACAGCAGCCAATGGGGTCGTCACATCCCTACAAAATGGCCTATTAATTTTAATATTTTACGTGATATAGGTAAAAATTGTGTAAGTTTATAATCAATCTTATGATAGCCTTTGCGATTTTTTTACCGAGTTCTAAAAAAAGGAGATTGAATGTTTTACTCCCTTTAATGTATTTTATTATGAACGTTATTTGATTTCCCTATAATTTGTCAACCGATTTTAAAACCGCTCTTTTTATTTCAAATAGCATACTTCCAAGGCAATCCTATTGTCTGACGATGTCATCCCAGGGAAATCGAAGAAAATACTCTACATTTTGTGTACTTTATTGATATATTGAAATCAAAGTCGATTTTTTGCTTTTAAACTAACTGTGGTAAAAGTTATCATGATAAAATCACTTCACAAACACTTTTTGCCGTGTTGGTCCCGGTTACTTTGCAGAATAGGCCATCTGCTTTCCGGCTAGGCAGCTTATAAAAGGCGAGCATACAAGCATAAAAGCTTACCGTCACTAGCACCGTCACATCTGACTAAGTGGTAGAATTCTGCAGCGACTCGCCCGGATTGGTACTACCACCTTACCTATGCCGCTATAACATCAATGCTTGCCATTGACGTGCTCCGGTTTGGAGGGTAAGGCATCCGGTAAACTTACTTTTGCTCTAGGCCTAACATCACGACCTCAGGTTGGCAACGCACCGTTACCACCTTTGGTGTCTCTAGGTGGAGTGAATTTTTGACCATCAGGAAATCCGTCTGCTTGTTTACCTCTTGATATCACAAAAAAAATACAAATCATCAACCCGGTGATTGCTTAAGTAACTTATCTAAGTAATAACTACAAATCACTTTATAAAAATCCAAAGCCTGTCCAACGTTAATGCATTAGGGTGATCTATCATTTATTCCAACGTCAAGAATCCATTACCCGGGTATCGGTGACTTGGCTACACAGGTGTCTAAGCAAATACACCCGTAATGGAATTGGCGACGGGTGAAGTTGGCGTGAACGTGACCAAGTTTTTAACGCCTTAAATGGTCCTTATATGCAAGTCAGAGTGGTCAGACGGTTTCAAGCTATTTCTCTTGAATAGAATAAATATTTTATAATGCTATAAGTTTAAGTGGCTGCTGCAGCTAAGAAAAGGAAGAAGAGTTATTGAATTGCAAGTCAGATGGATTGTGGCCATAGTGCAGTCAGTGCAGTTGACTCTCACTTTCAGTTCTTTACTTATTACGTTTACTAGTCCATGCTTGGCATTATCATATTTGGAGGGAAGATGTAGCTTAGCGAAAGGAAGAAGAGTTATAGAATTGCAAGTCAAATAGGTTGTAGCCGTAATGCAGTCAGTTCAGTTGACTACCACTTTCAGTGACAGTTCTTTACATATTATTGCTTACTAGTCCATGCTTGGCATTGTCATATATGAAGGGAAGATGTAGCTTAGCAAAAGAAAAAAGAGTTATTGAATTGCAAGTCAGATGCGTTGTGGCTGACTGTCAATTTGCCAAAGCCTATGGTAAATAATCAAATTCTGCTATATGCTAGTTTTTTTCATTTAAAAATTAAAAATAGTTTTTTGAAGTATATCTGACTATACATAGAAGATTACAATCCTCTGGACCGACTTCCAAAGACAACTTTATATAGGTATGTAAAAAGTTATGATTGTGTAACTAACGCGGTTTGTTACTTTGCTTTGTACATCTACTAGCTGTCCCGGCAAACTTTATCAGTACCGTTGACTACCACTTTCAGTATCAGATCTTTACTAATCCGTGCTTGGCATTGTCATATATGAAGGGGAAGAGTAATCGATATCAATAATTTGTTAACAGTAAGCGCCTACCTTACACAAGAAATTGGAGACTTAGCTACACAAAAAATGGTGACTTAGTTACACAACAGGAATATCAGTCAGAAAATCCTTAGTGAAATTAGTGGCATGCGAAAGTAGCAAAACAGAATGATTCATAAGTACTTGCATATTACTGTGGTCAGACGGTTTTAAGCTATTTCTTTTGAATAGAATAAATATTTTATAATATAGTTTTAGTGGCTGTTGTAGCTTAGCGAAAAGAGAAAGAGTCATTGAATTACAAGTCAGGTGGGTTCTGGCCATAGTGGGGTTAGTTGACTTACACTTCTAGCGACAGTTTCTTACTTATTACTGCTTACTAGTCCATGTTTGGCGTTGTCATATTTAAAGGGAAATAGTAATCGATTCTCATAACTAGCTAAGAATTGGCGATCACCTTACACAAGGAATTGGAGACTTAGTTACACAAAAAAATGGTGACTTAATTACACAACAGGAATATCAGTCAGAAAATCCTTAGTGAAATTAGTGACATGCGAAAGTAGTAAAACAGAATGATTCTTAAGTCCTTGCATATTTGTATTATGGTTAGACTGAGTTTAAGCTATTTCTCTTTATTACAACAGTGAAAGTACCGCTTTATTAAGAAGAAATAAGCTACTACTTTCCAGGAAATTTCTATTTCTGTACAACGTTTTGTTGGAGGAGATTTCTTGAAAATATAAGCACGCTTATGTATACTTATAATAGATTTCTGTTTTTAATTTTTTAATATACTTAATGCGTACATTATAAGCGAATGAAATAACAAAATAAATTAGTATGGTCATCAGCAAATTAGCTGCAAATCAAAGATGCTCTATAGCATGCAAAGACACTCATCGCAGGGCTTAATGAAATTCTTTTTTCATTTGTTATCAGTATGCATCGGCAAGACGTCAGGATTTTAGTCTCAGCTCTAACTGACTGCAGGTTATACAAATATCTTAGCAAGATGAGCCTTGAAGAGGCACTAGGTCTTGCCTTAAGACAAATGGGACAGCAATGCACGTCCTCTGCGCTTGTCCCGCGCTTATTCAGGCAAGAAGTATGCATCTATGGCATTTAACAACCCTTCAGGATTTTAAGTTGATTGATCCCAAGTTCTGTCGGCCTTGCGGAACACATCTAAGTTTAATGAGTAAAGGTTATGATCAAAATAGCTCTAGGTAGGTCGCAGTGATCCTCGATATCATTACCCTATCAGTAAATGCAATTATATTAATAAAAAAGTCTGCAATTGACCATTTAAATGAGAAAGAACATGCTCCGTTTGTTCGTTTTTGTTGTTATAATGGCAGATGTCTAGCTCGTTTGTTCAGTTTTGTGGAAAGAATCGTATATGAAAGTTTGACAAAACTGACATGTAATGCCATTTTGTATCGTTGTTGTTACCCTGGTAGATGTAGGTTGACGGTTGACAAAGAACCGTCAAATCGCTTGGGTTTTAGGGCTTGGGAGAGAAAACAAGCAGATGCACAGACACCAAAGGTGGAAATGGTGCGTTGGCAACCTTAGGCTGGGACGTTAACCTCGAGCAAAAGTAATTTTACAGGCTACCTTATACCCTTCAAACCGGAACACGTCAACGGCAAGCGCTGACATTATGGTGGCAGGAATAGGTAAGGCGGTGGTACCAATCTGGGCGAGTCGCTGCAAGAATCTACCACTTAGTCATAAGCTTTCAAATCGGTGTGTTTGTGTGGAAAGACTATGAATGTGAAGGAAACTCGGGTCTGTAGGACCTGAGGGACCTGGTGTGAAGATATGTATGCACATATGTTAGGTTCCAAACGATTATTTTATGGCTTTAAACAGCAAACAAGTACACTGGTCTCTAGTAGTCTAACACTAGATTACCTTGGCATAGGTCAATCTTGGCTTAGACAACATTGATGTTTAAGGTGGCTGGGGCGTTTGGCTACGGTGCAAGTCTGGTATTGGCTACACCATCCTCCAAACCAGAACACGACAATATCATTAAAGCAGCAGTCGTTAACCCAGGCAAGTGGCTGCAGAATAAAGTATTTCAAATGTGGACTAAATAATTTTCCATTCTCTATTTCAGACGGTATATCGATTCACTGTCGGTCGGTCTACGAATTATACACGTCCAATTGAAGTCAGGTTGCATCGATCACTACGCCGGGAAGCCAGGCCATGTGGAAATTGTAAAAACGAATCAGTAACTTTACCGTAAATAAAATATCGAACCTCTTAAGTATTGCTGTAGAAGCAACTTTTAATTAATATCTTTACTCTATACACATAAAATTGGAGCGTCTGTAATATTAAAACAAAATAACCGCTTTTTTCTACATGTTTACGAATATACAGTACATGTAACAAAATATTTTATACACTTTTTGTCTTTTTTTATGATATTTTTTTTATGTTATAGGAAGGCAAACAAGCAGACGGATTTCCTGGTGGTAAGAAATTCACGCCGCCTAGAGACACCAAAGATGGTAATGGTGCGTTGCCAACCTGTACCCTCCGAACCGGAACACGTCATGACGTTATGGCGGCAGGAATAGGCAAGGCGGTGGTACCAATCCGGGCGAGTCACTGCGAAACTCTAACAACTTGTCAGATGTCACGGTGTTAGTGATGATAAGCCTATGCTCGCCTTTTCGAGCTGCCTGGCAAGAAAGGCCGATGGTCTATTCTGCAAAGGAGCCCGGACCAACACGGGTTATCTATATGTGTTTCGACTTATATCTGAAATGGCTCAAAGAGTGCCAGAAGTCACGGTCACCAGCCGCTTGCATCCAGCAGCTCCCCGCGACTTTGACCAGATCGTCACCGGGTGGGAGGTCGTCCACCCTCTGCTCTGCCGCTACCGCAGACTCGGTTAAGCGTAGCTGCCGGAGTGTGGGAGGCCAAGGTTTTTGTAATTGGTTATTTGGGGGGGCTTTGCCGTAATCCCCACGCTTGGCGGGCGGGTTGAGGATCAACAGTAGGGTGGAAGTTTTCACAAGGACGCTGCTGCCCATCCTGCGTTAGCAATTTTACTTCTTTCCACCTTGGAACGGTTTTACCGTCGTTTCTTCGGTTGACTGATTGCACTGGTGGTACATAAAATACAGCGAGCGACCCTAAGGTCGCCATTTCCCTTCGTCTAATGGAGTTGTCACTTCCCTATGCCTATCATATTATATATCGAATAAGTCCAAAATGTGATTTTTAAGTTGCGATTACTTGTGAAGTTTTTAAAATAGCAACTCGGCTATGTCACCAATGTTCCTGTTGTTAATTCGACATTTAACAAAAAAGAAATTAGTGAAATACCCTATCGCCCGTCGATTCTTGATGAGAGAAAAATGTGTTTTAAAAATAAAATCGTTGCCAAGTTTTTCAAACGATAGAGCGTTTGTCATCGGGTCACGCGTGTCCGTTATTGCGAAATTTTGTGTAAAATCGGCCAGATTTCTCTTGTAATCTAGGAACTTATTTCAGATTTTCTTTAAATTATCAAACAAAAATCGGCCAGATTTCTCTTGTAATCTAGGAACTTATTTCAGACTTTCTTTAAATTATCAAACAAAAATCAGCCTGATTTCTCTTGTAATCTAGTAACTTATTTCAGACTTTCTTTAAATTATCAAACAAAAATCTGCTAGATTTCTCTTGTAATCTAGTAACTTATTTCAGATTTTCTTTAGACTATCAAACAATTAATTAAATGTAAATTATTAACATTTACTTACACAATTATTATTAAGGTAGGGATTTAAACACGCCTTTAAATTTTTATTTGCTACTAACTGTTGTTTATAATTTAGTTACGTTTCTTAATCACTTTTCTTACAAACCGCTTTTACCCACGTCGTAGAAATAGTAAACAAACAAACACATTTTCACATTTACAACAGCATAAATGAATTATATTGTATTTTAAATTAAATAAATCTTATTTTTATTGTCTGGTAATTAAAAAATCATTTGCACAGAAATGCAAGCAACGTCGGGTTTTCATCAACAAGACCACTGGTAGTAGAGTACTGTGTAACATGTCGGGGTAGGAATACTGTGGTATGGTATGGGTCAGACTTAACTTCATGAGGTCCCGGGTTCGATTCCGGGTCGGGCGACAAAAAGAAAATTTGGTTTTTCCAATTTTCTAATAAAAAAATGTTGCTCGGGAATGGATATGCGCCCAGTTGGCGATATGCTTGCCACTACTGCTACTTTTAGATACTTTTTTTATAAAAAAAAACACACAACAATAAACAGACAAAATGTAACAAAAAGTAAATGTACTTAAAATATTTTTACTGCCCCTTTTTAGTCGCCTGCACCTATTTATTCTAAATATTTCCCAGCGAGTGAAATCTTCACGAAATGTTTTCTGATTGTTTATTTTAAATTATTATGTAATCGTAATGTATCTACCTACGGGAGTAAAAACTTTTTTATTATTTTCATTGATAAGGTGAAATGTTTTTTAAAATAACTGAGACATTTCCACACAAAGTCTGCTCAGAATTAAATACAAAGCAGTATTCAAATCTCAATTCAATTTGAATGTCATTCAAAAACCCGTTTTTCAAGAAAATCATTTCAGGACACGTAGATTGTATTCAAATAAAAATGTTTGTAAAAGAAACAATTCAAAAAACCTGCTGACGACAAAATTTATAAAATATCGGTCCAAATATAAAAGAAATTGGTGGTAAGATATATAAAAGAGTTCGGTTGAATTGTTTGATTGAAAATGAAAGTACTTTTGATAAGAGAATGAGAATTGCTTTAAGAAAATGTAATCGAATGGAAAATATACTGTGATTGAATTGAGGTTGCATTGGAATTGATTTGAAATCTTTTCAAATCAAGATATGTGCGTCAATAATTAACCAATTTATATCATATATTGTTCGCCTCTGTGGTCTAGCGGTTCGGCATCGGACTTAACTTCTTGAGGTCCCGGGCTAGATTCCGTGGTCGGAAAGAAACGAACAAAAAAAATAGAAAACGTGTATTTTAAGTTTTCTAATAAATAGCGTTAAAAAATGACGTTTCCCGGAATTGGAAATGTGCCCGGTTGGCGATAAGCTTGCCACCTATCATATTGTGGGACTTAGTGTCTCCTCAAATCGTGGGTGCCTTGGTTTGCAATTTAAACCAACGCAACAATTAGAGAAATGAAGTACTATTTTACTTACCTATCTAAATAATACTATTTCAGCCTTGAATATTTTAACGGAAATTAAACCTCATTTACGTTGAATAAGGTAGATTTTAGAGTAAATTATTTTATGACATTGCGAATAGTTGCCAAGTTAATAGTATATTGAAATAGTAGAAAACTATACGGCGAAAGTAACAGGCGTCTAAAGATTAATTAAGGGTGATGGAATATTAACAATGTTGATGTATAATCGCGGCGACAAAGGGTTAAATATGTATAAAATTATCTACTATTATATTTCTTTGCATCGCTTTTTTTTCTTATTTTATTTTTCCTCTGTAACGAAAAGTGCCTGTATAAAATATTTAGATATTTATAAGGATTACCCATGACTTTGTTTTTTACTAGTAGCCCGTCCCAGCTGCGCACGGGTGGACAATATTCTATGTTATCATACTCGTACATCTTAATATATTATATATCGTAAACTTTATCTATTGACAAAGTCACATCAAAATCTATAGCACAGTTTTAAAGATCTAAGCATGCATAGGGACAGACAGCGGAAAGCGATTTTGTTTTATACTATGTAATGATGTCAGTTATTCACTACGTTAAGCTGGAAATATTGTTGAAAAGTAACAGAAAAATGGAAATATTTTAGTTTAAAATCATAACATTATCAAATTGTTGTAATGAAGCCCTGTTTGTCTGCAGTTCCAGAAATAATAACCGTTATGTAGCTGAATCAAAAAAATGAAATCCTTACATATTCGACATGTCAAACTATCCGTCCATATGCCACACTCATTTTATTCCTAAACTATTAACACTACGGAGTTGAAACGTTATGAATACTTTGTCTACCATTTTTGTTCAAAAAATAAGGAGAGATGCTCCATATTCATGCAAAAGCAACTACAAAAAAATTAAATCTGTGCTCTGAGAGCGTCAATGGATAGGTCTTTAAACATTATAATATTAAAGTTCGTATTAAAGTGCGAATCAGACTCGCGAACCGAGGGTTTGTGTTAAGTATAATATACCTAAAATATATAGTATAAATCTATAAGTGATTAAGGTATATCTATCGCGAAAAATTTAAGGTTTTCGCTTTGTACAAAATTTCAAGATTTTGAGGTTAAGGGTAGTTTTTTATTGCTGTAGGTTTTAATTACTTTGCCTGTCTATAAATTTATAGAAAATTTATAGAATCTAGCAGCATAAACTGCTCTATGTGTTGATTGAATTGGCTTAGATGCTTGATTTTTTCAAGGAATGGTAATAAAATCTTGATTCTGAGTATTTGATATAAATTCAGCTTTATACCTCCATGCATTCCTGAGAAAAGTCTTGACAGACGGATGGGACAACAAAGCATTCCAATAAGGGTTCAGTTTTTCCTATGGAGGCATGGAACCCTAATAAGGAGAAAAGATAAATAAATAAACCAATTTCATATTTATAATATTAGAATAGAAGTATGGATTCAATATAAGAGTAAAACATAATATAAACGAAAATAAGAATTCTAGGAAAAGGTTTTTTCTTCTATTGTGATATGATTTGAAGTACATACTTCATCGAAAGCTCATAACATAATGGGTTTAGAATAATCTCAGATATTGCCTTATCCTTTTTGCAGATTACAACTAAATTCTAATGAAATATTTATTAACTTTTTCATCTTTTGTTTTATCACCACTTATTTATTCGTTAGCGTTTATGAAATGTAAGTGGTCTTATTAGTTTAGGTTTATGAAAAGATACAGAAGTGTGAGATTGAAAAGAATAAAAACAATTAAAAAAATAAACTAGTGACATAATTTTAAAGAAAAAAAATCGATTGGAAGAATCATAAAAATTATGTCGTAAGTGTATTTACACGTTTATACTACTTATATCTTTTCATAAATCTAAACATATGAGATTACTTACATTTAACAAACGCTAACGAATAAATAAGTTGTGTAAAATCTAAAAACAATATCTTTAAGAAATTGGTTAAATGTCACTTTCAACGTTCAATTATACTTGGTTTATGTTAAACTGTTTTTTTTTTATTTTTCATTTCATTTCGTGTATTAAGTGCACCACCGTGTAATGTTTCTTTGATTATATCTCCTTAACATAAGTTAGTCTGGAAAAGAAAGCTGCTTTGGCGATAAGGCCGCTTTTATGTATCAATGAGTTTTAAGTTTTAAGTATTTTTAGTACGTTTTAGG
>NJDD01001088.1:108729-153479 GCA_002245505.1 Calephelis nemesis | reverse complement strand
GCCCGATATGCGATAGGCTTGCCACATTATGGGAATTAGTGTCTTCGGTTAGTCGTGGGTTCACTGGTTGTGCCTCTCTCTACCTTTGCGGGGATATGGGCGTGATTTTTTTTTAAATAACTATATCTATGCATCAGAATCGTTGACTGAATAACATAACACTAGCATATTAAATTTGCTTACTTTGGGGTTTGATTCAATTTGTGTAACTTGTCCAGGGATATTTATTTAAATTTACGAATCGTACATCATTTCGTCGGTAAATGACGTTGTGTAGAGATATAAAAGAAAATACCTCAACCAAGTAAGTTTTCTTGCTAACCCAGTGACTACTTTCACAGTATTTCACAGGATTGAAATTTGTATAAATATTACGCACTACGTAATTAAAATATTAAAGAGGAGGAGCTACTTGGACTTGTTTGCGTTGTGACGATAATTGTTGCATCCAATATTTCTTTATTACAACACTTTCATCCTTCTCATAAACTTTGAAATATTATTTGCAGTTTGTAAGATAAGTTTTGCTTTAAACATTAAACGAAAAAACTTTTCCCTCCAACTGTACCCTCAATCGCTTATAAAAGTCACCACCAGTCACCATCACGATTCTAATCACATTTAACGATATAAACTGCTTCATTATTCAGAAGATGGAAAGATTTTCTAATAAATTAATATTAAAATATTCCAAAACCGTCGGTTTAAGGACCGAGGTTGACAAAATCACTACAGTAGCTTTGGTATTCCAGAGACTATTCGGCCAACAAATTCTTGATCCAGAATGGACTTGGAAAAAATACTTTTTTCATCAAATACTAAATTTAATATTATTTATATATGTTTTTATGGGCACGCTAAAATGCTTAAGAAGTACGAATGATTTGGAATTGATAGCTGAAGCATGTTATACTCTTATAATGATCGCAATTTTTCCAGTAAAAATGACGCTTTTCATAAGTAACAGATCTGTGTTTAGGAAGCTGTATTACACTGCTAAGACTATACTAGTCAATGTTATTGCTGAAGATATTAATAGTGACATTCACAAAGTTCATGTTACTGCAAAACAAATTGTGCGTTCGTTATTTTTAATGGTCTTAGTACCATGTTCAATATATGAGCTGACAACTCTATGGAATTATTTGAATGGAAGAAAAACTTTATTGTCGAGATCCACAATGACTCTGATGCCGATGGAAACCCCATATTATGAGATATCTTGGATTCTTCATAGTATTTTTTTGTTTGAAATATCTTCGACCATAATTTTAGACATGTGGTTTGTCTTACTGATTTACTTTTTATGTAAATCAAGCGACAGTTTGGTAAAGTTATTGCACGTTCCAAATAAAAAAGATTTAAACGTTGAGATTTATTCGAAAATGTTAACTCAAAGATTGTCAAAGTTTCATAAAATTCATGTGGAACAAGTGGAGTAAGTCTTTTAATAATTTAGGATATTTTAACATCAAAAGAGCGGTGTGTTCGTTATCTTATCGAAGAAAAAAACTTATGTTAAATGTTAATCTGAATGTATGCTAGTCAAACAACATTTTCATTTTGTTTATTTATTTAGTGGTAGGTTTCAGTATGTTGATTTTTATTTGGTTTTAAAAATATACCAAATGTTTAAACTAAGAGTGAAGATTTATGTCCCATATCCCCGAAGAAGTAGACAGAGACACAGCCAGGTTACCTACAGCTGAAAGTATTGCGTCCCACAATGTGATAGGTGGCAAGTCTATCGCCAACCGGGCACTTAAATAATCCCAGGCCAACGTTATTTTTATTAGAAAATTAAATTATACAAATTTTTCCGAGTATTAAGAAGTTAATTCCGACGCCAAACCGCTAGACCACAGTGACGATAAACTCATGGTAAGAGCGTCGTCAATATACTCGTATGCATAAATGCGATGGTGGGGCTCGTCATTTTAACTTCGATGATCTATAAAGGCGTAAGAGACACTGAAATATTCTTAACTAGCTTTCGCCCGCGACTCCGTCCGCGTGGATGTCGATCTTCGCGTGATAAAACTGATTTTTTTTTATACGTATTTTTCTAGGATAAATAGTATCCTATTTTTACCCAGGATAATAAGGTATAATTATACCAAGTTTCATCGAAATCGAACTGTTAGTTTTCACCTGATGCCTGAACATACAGACAGACAGACAGACAAACATTTTTAATCACATATTTGGGTTTGGTATCGATCCAGTAACCCTGCTATTTATTTTTTTAATATTTTCAATGTACAGAATTGACCCTTCTACAGATTTATTATATGTATAGAAAAGGTTGTTCTCGTTCTATTAATTGTAGTTATTTTAAATAATGGATTAATTTTAATTAATTTTACGTTGCAGATACATAAATGCATTAAATAAAATGTACAAATGGCTGGCCTTTGTGCCTCTCTGCAACGCGGCGATGTGCACCTGCCTAATTCTCCTTTTGATGAGTAATGTGAGTAAAAATGTAAATGCATATTTCTCGTATTACACTTTACACAAAGTATTTGAAATAAAGGCTACAGAGAGGAGGTTTTGTAACAAGCTCTAATAGACTTTTATTAGTTTCGTATTACTTATTATTAATACTTTAGCCTGATATCTCTTGTCAGCTTACGCCAGGAAAAGGGGGATGTTATAACTTAACCGTGTCTCTTTGTGTAAGTCTTTGACATCATAATTCTTAAATGAATAAACCGATTTCAAAATTGACGTGATCAAGATAACTCTTAGCTATAACTTAGAAATAGGTTAGATCAAGGGCTATAGACAATATTTATAAATATGTACAGAAAGTGAAAAAAAATGTGGCCGCAATACTCTTGAAAATTTAAATTTATAACTAAATTTTAGTTAATAAATTAATGTAACCTACCACTAGTAAGTTATTTGGTGTTTAAAAATTGTTAAACATTAATAATATTAGTTTTGACATTGTTGTTTTATGAATTAGTAGAGAGAGTGAATTAGTTGTTGTAAGAAGAAGCAGTAATTTTTTTAATAATTTTAAATTAGCAACAAAACAAGCTTAGTAGTTTACCGTTTTGTCTAAGTTTGAAAATATTATAAAAAAACCGTCTTTTTACCCATATTGTTCCGGGCTCCTTTGCAGAATAGACCATCTGTCTATCATCCATGTAGCTCGTATAAAGCGAGTATAAGCTTACCGCCACTTACACTGTGACATTTACCTAGGTGCTAGTTTCGCAGCGCCGCGGCCGGATTTGTACCACCGACCGCCTTGCCTATTCCTGGCGCTATAACATCCGCGCTTGCTGTTGACGTGTTCCGGAGGATAAGGTAGCCGGTAAACTTACTTTTTTGGGGCCTAACATCCCAGCCTCAGACTGGCAACGGATGATTACCACTTTGGTATCTCTAGGCGTGAATTTCTTACTATCACATTACACATTATCACAAAAAAGCTGTATCCTTGACTTTAATTACACAAACTAGATAAATTTCACAACATACTGAGTGGTTGTTATGTAAAACATTTTCTAACCATAATCGTTTTCACGTCAGTACGACTAAACCAATTCCAAAGAGTTTTCGCATAGAAATGGACTATACATCTGGTACTCGATATTCTCTGCTAACCCCGAAAGGAAGTGATACATGTACGTAGAGAAGCCTTTAAAAAATCGCAAAGGGTTCTTTTTATCTAGATATCTAAACAGGTTTTCACCCTTTTTATACGTGGTTTTCACTTGCCATTTATTTTATTATATATACGAGTATACTTAGCTTCTAAGAAATAGGTACAAGTATCTATTACCGCGGTAAGAACTATCAAGTAAACTGAGAGCTTTAATCCTAAATTAGCAAAAGTTAAAAACGTTTTTATTAACTAACAATAATATAATCTATCTATACTTTACTCATAAAAAAACTGTAGAAGAGTGAATTCTGTCCAATAAAGATATTTTAAAAAAAAGTGCAGGACAACAGAACACATTTCTAACATTTTACAGTTTTTGACTGGTAGTATGTTTGTCTGTCTGCATGTTTGTCTGTCTGTCGGTGTCATGACTCAATTCACGCCGAATATTCTTAATGAAACTTGGCTGGTAGTTACCATATGTTTCGAAAAAGGTTACAGGATATTTTTCATCCCGATCACTAAAAGGGTTTCCGTAAGAGAGGGATAAAACTCAAAATGTAAATTAGACTGCACTTCATTAAAGCGATTAATTTATTCTCCTTTTGAATTGCAGTATGTGCTATTCAGATTAACCCGTATTATTTCAAGTATTATTTACTTTTATAATTTCGAAATTACAAACATAACAATACTCAGTATAAAGTAACAAATCGTTGCATTAATACGTGATGCCAAAACTTTGGACCCCTTTTTACGAAAATTGCGAACAAGCAGGAGCATAAATTTGGCACACTTATAGTTTATGTGTAGGAGAAGCGCAGAACGCGAACGCTAATATTTTTCAGTAATAATGCTTATTAAGCACCTTAAATCAATAAATAAAACAATACCCATACTACCATACATTTGACACACACAAAATTTTTTATTGATTATAACGATAAAGGATCACAGATGGCGCACCATACAGTTTAAAAACAAAATAATTGGTCTTGAGAAATAAAAATGGCGTTCTTATCAACAAGATATTAAAATTTATTATGGTCGAATTTCGACCAACGGGCGACCACTAGTAATATTAAACATACATACATGTCTAGATGTTAGGAAGAAAGCATGGATTGCAAAATGAGCAAAGTTCACCGGGTCGGCTAGTACATAATAATACACAGTTTACATATTCGACTGTCAGAATATTTTCGCTCGAATTCACACAGGCATTGTGTGAATAACAAACAAGTTCCTATGTTGATGATTAGGTTTCGGTGAAACTAGATTAACTAGTTGACGACCTACCGTCTAACTAAAGACCACTGCCAAATAGCAGCGGCTTTGTAAAATGCCTTTGGAAAGGACTTCTCTACGTTCAAAGTGGTTGCATGTTTAAGCTATAATCAGAAAGTTTTTAATGCGATGCTTAGGAATAAGGGTATATCTCTGTATATTAAATATATTTATTTAAGTGATATTCTTTTATCGTCTCTGTGGTCTAGCGGTCCGGTGTCGGACTTGATTTCTTGAAGTTTTGAATTAAATTCTCGGGTTAGGAAACAAAAAAATCGAAAATGTGTATTTTTAATTTTCCTATATAAATATAAAAAAGCGGCAAAATATTTAACAACAGTGACTTTTCACAATTTCTTAAGAAAGAAAACCTCTGACAATAATCGAAACTGTAACTTTGTCCCAAATGTTTAAATTAACACATTTTTTAAATTTCCGACTTGTGCGCGTTTGTAACATTACAACTTTTAAACAGATGGACCGATTTCGATGTGAATTTTTGTTTGAAAACTGACATGACCGAAATAGTTTTAAGTTAAATTACATGTAGGTTTTGTTAAAAAAATTAACAAACTCCCGAGTTTGTTTTTTTTTATTTGATGTTACATTTAAGAAATATATATCTTAAGACTATAAACAACTATTCGCTACTTCCATATATTCTTCTTATAAATATTTAAATTTTGAAACAGCCTACAAGGTTTTACCACTAACGTTTACCCCAGGGATTTTTTAGACAAGGGTTTACGAACTTTGCAGGAGCCGGTATCACATTGGCATTTTTGTAAATTTTTTTTTAAGTTAAAAAAACATCGCC
Source organism: Calephelis nemesis (assembly GCA_002245505.1). NCBI lineage: Eukaryota > Metazoa > Arthropoda > Insecta > Lepidoptera > Riodinidae > Calephelis > Calephelis nemesis. The sequence continues at coordinate 147,756 of NJDD01001088.1, read as the reverse complement.
TTTGTAATCTGGCGTTCCGGCGTCGGATTTGACTTCCTGAGATACCAGGTTTGATCTTTTTAGAGTCGGGCAACAACAACAAATAGAAAATGTGTGTTTTTAATTTTCTAATAAAATAAACGTTGCCCGGGATTGGACGTACCTATGCCCGGTTGGCTATCGGCCCGGTTGGCAATAGAATGGAACCTATTAGACCTACCTACCTACCTCTTCTGGGACATGAAGATACTTATTTAAATAAAATAAAATTTAGTACCAAATCCAATTAATTACAAAATTATAGTAATGATTCTGTCTATTAAGTATATTCAAATTGAACATGTCACATTTTTCACATTTTTTATGATATTGGAAGGCAAGCAAGCAGACGGATTTTCTGATGGTAAGAAATTCACGCCACCTAGAGACACCAATTATGGTAATCGTGCGTTGCAGACCTGAGTGCGGGATGTCAGGTCTCAAGCAAAATTAATTTTATCGGCTACCTTACCCTCCGAACCGAAACACGTCAACGGCAAGCCAACGTCAGGGACGTTATGGCGGCAGAAATAGGTAAGGCAGTGGTACCAATCCGGGAGAGTCGCTGCAAAACTCTACCACCTAGTCAGATGTCACGCTGTTAGTGACGATAAGCTTATGCTTGCCTTTAACGAGCTGCCTGGCATAGGAAGGCGTACGGTATATTCTGCAAAGGCGCCTGGACCAACACGGGGTAATGATGACCTAAAAATCTTCAATTATAAAATAAAACGCATGCTTATTTATTAAATCGCCTTTGTGGTCAAGCGGGTCATGTGTTAGACATGACTTCATGAGGTCCAGGGTTCGATTCCGGGCATCAAAAATTTGGTTTTTCCAATTTTATAATAAAAAAAAACGTTGCTCAGGATTGATGATAGGCTTGCCAACTATCACATTGTGGGACTTAGTGTCTTCGGCTAGACGTGGTTGCCCTGGTTGTTAAATTCAAATTCAAATTTTGTTTATTCGACATAGGTTCTTATACAGGACACTTATCGAAGTCAAGTAATACATCAATATTTTTACATAACATAACATACATAATACATAACATTTAGATAATTTTTTAACAAATAATAAAATAAAATTCAACAGTTACTAAACATAAAATCCATAGTAAAGTTGTCAACATTAAAATACAAATTAAATTAGAAACGATCACAATAATCAACAAAACAAAACAAATTGTGCTCTGCCTACTTCTTCGGGTATATGAGCCTGAACATACTTCTAAATTTGAAAATGTTAAAATTAAATTAAGTTAAATGTTTTCCTCGTGTTGGTCCGGGCTCCTTTGCAGAATAGACCATCTGCCTTCCTTACCAGGCAGCTCGTAAAGGCGAGCATAGGCTTATCGTCACTAACCGTGACATCTGGCTAGGTGGTAGAGTTTCGCAGCAACTCGCCCGGATTGGTACCACCGCCTTACCTATTCCTGCCGCCATAACGTCATGACGTATTCCGGTTCGGAGGGTAAGGTAGCCGTTAAACTTACTTTTGCTCGAGGTCTAACACCCCGACCTCAGGTTAGCAACGCACCATTACCACCTTTGGTGTCTCTAGGCGGCGTGAATTTCTTACCATCAGGAAATCCGTCTGCTTGTTTGCCTTCCTATATTATAAAAAAATCTATCACCAAAATTATGTGCAATACTGTATATACGAGATATCAATCTAAAAGTTTAGCCTAATATGTCTAGAGACAAATGTGTCATAAATTTTGTAGAATTACTTTAGTGTTGTTAAGCAGTGTAAATAGTTAGGCTAACCGCTATTAAGTTAATATGTGGCCGCGTGGGTAGTAATCCCAAATATGAGAAGTTTATTTATACCTCCTTTGCTAAATATGTCCGAGTTACTGGCATGCTATGTCGAAATACCGAATTATTTTCCCTTGGTGCTTGGTCTTCTCGTTTGTTAAGGATTTAGGTTACCTGAGTGCCTGATGCCGCTAAAAATACAGCAAATCTAGGGATGAAAAGAGTTTAACAAATTCATTTTTTAGATTTTTTCCTGTCAAAAAAGCCTAAAGTCACATCTTTTTACATCAGCAACCCGCCAGTAAAAACCCATTAACCAGCCAGTCGTTTCAAATATGAGCTGGAGCTATCAGATAGACAGATAGACGGACAGACAGACAGACATGCTATTGCAAGTGGAAAAGTCAGTCAGAGGCTAGTCGTAGACGTCTACACCGACCAAGGCTAGAGTTAGATTTCCAACGGGGGCAGGCATTTGTGTGATAAACATTTAGATATCTGCATTTCCGGGTCTTGTTGTTTATTAAAGTTCTGGTATCTGTTTAAGTATTTGTATGTATTAGCATTGTTGACTAACACCCATAATATAATAATATAATTTGCTTACTTTGGCGTTTCCTTAAATTTGTGTAACTTGTGAATATTTTTTATTTCATTGATTAAGTGTAATCCATAATAAATTTATTAAGATGTATAGTTGGAATTCAGAACTGAGCCCTTACCATAAATTAACAGCTTTTCAGATTTACTATATTCGCTACCGTCTCTGTAAAACAATTGTATGAATAATTTCAACAGCGCCTCTATTGGTAACTACGACAAACACATATTTAAACTAAAAGATTTTGACACGTAACTTACCGAACGTAATGTATACCAACTCATAGTAAGGGCTCTGGTGGCGTTTATAAAAATGTCAACGCGCACAAATACCACATGAGAATAAAGTTAAAGTCTATGTGAATAAAGTTTTTTTCTGAATCTGATTCTGAAAACCCCGTCATCCACTAGCTAATGGAGTGTTCCACTAGAGCTGTTAGTCAGACTAAGTTACAGTCCAGATTAGTACAACTTATTTACAACAAGTAAATTTTATAGAAAATGATGGAAATTTTGGGCCTTCATTTGGCAACTCAATACTTTGTTAATATATAAGGTACGTTCGTAATAGTGGTAGAAATCAGTATCATCTTCTTATTTACTTTGCACATTAAAACTTAAAGTATCTTTAAACTCAATTAAGGCTTGATTCACACGTACACCGCCAACACCACATCGCAACGATAAGACAATAGCTGGTGAAGCAGTTATATGTGAATAGTGTTGTAGTTTTGTGCAGTTGCGTTTTGGTACTGACAAAATATGGACTTTGTTGCATTGTCGCTATTTATTGTGTCCTCTCAAGTGCAGACAGACAGTTTGACATCTACTATTAAACAGCCAAATTCAAGCAATTTTGCGAGGAAATACTTTTTGCATCACATTACATCACCAATGTGGTCAAAAGTCGACGGCATATATTTTTTTTATTTTTAAGATTTTGGAAGACAAACGGACGGATTTTCTGATGGTAAAAAATCACGCCGCCTAGAGACGCCAAAGGTGGTAATGGTACGTTGCCAACCTGAGGCCAACTTGTTAGGGCTCGAGCAAAAGTAAGTTTACTGACTATATTATCTTCCTAAGGAGAATACGTCAATGGCAGGAACTGACGTAATGGCTGTAGGAATAGGTAAGGCGGCGGTACCAATCCGGGCGAGTCGCTGCCACCTACCTACCACCCAGTTAGATGTCGCGGTGTGAAAAACTGTAAGCCTATGCTCGCCTTTGCCTGGCCTTGCCTGGCGCCTTTCGCGAGTTGCCTGGCAGGAAGGCAAATGGTCCGTTCTGAAAAAGAGCCCGGACCATCACGGGGCGAACTATCCATGGTAAATAAATATTTAATTTTCAATACAAAATGACGCACGTTTATACCACATGGTTCTACAAAAACCACGTAGTAAGTGTGAATCAAGCTTAAGCAGAAGTGAAGTACCAATCTGAAAAGGCGAGAGACAGATCGCAATTAGTTTTAAACTTTGATATATAATCTCTTGTTATAAATTAGATTTCTTCGAGTCAATGAAAAATTCCTCTCGAAACAGTGCGTTCATCAGAGTGACAGAATATTGATGATTATGAGGGGAAATAAATGACTGAAAATCTCGAGATTAAGCTATGATTTATCCTTCAAAGATTTTGAACGACGAGAATCGATTTTATTATTGTTTTAACTTTAAAAGTATTCACGAAGACAACTTTGTTTATTAAGTTTGTTATTATTATGCATCTTTATATGTTTATTTCATTTCATAAAATACTCGTAACTAAAAAGCAGGCGGATCACTTATGGTAAGACAAACATCGCCTATAGATAGCCTAGATGTTGCTGGTTACCAGACAATGATGAGCACTGATGTAACAGCAGTAGTAATAGTTAAGTCCAAGTATACAATTCTGGAAATGTCTGTGCATCACTCTGCCACCTAAAATAATCAGAAGATACTTTTATGATTCGATATTCGTTTGAAATTTAATTTTTTTTATGTGACAGGTCAGCAAACGAACACGTAACTCTCCTGAGAGCAAGAATTCATAGATGTTACAGGTGCGTTGCTGTCCTGTAGCCGGGATGCAAAGCTTATTGTGCAAGTATACCGGCTACCCTACTCTCCGTCAGTAAGAGGTAAGGCGGTGGATCTCTACCTTCGCAAAATGCTGTATAGCACTACACCAGCAGTACTATAATATTTTGGCGTTTTTACCATCACATTTATTTATCACTGTCATGTTATCACTAGTTATTTGCCTGTGACGTTGTTAGCTTAAACGAACTCCGACTTTAATTAAAACTTTCATCTCCTGTTATACTACTTTGAACTGTTTTTTAATAAAAATTAGTCTGTGTTTAAACTCGAATCTTTAGTCTACATATGTATTACATTTCATCAAAATCGGATTTGCGGTTCAGCCGTGAAAGGGCACCAAACACACAAACAGGATTTTGCATTTATAATACCCGCATAGATGGATTGTTGACTAGCACAAGCTTGTAACTTTTACTATTCTAAAACATTTGCATGTGTTATTGGCATAGATAATTACAAGCACAAAACTAAGTGTTTTTATTAGTTTGTTTAGGTTTTCAATTTGTCGAATATGTCCAACGATTTTAATTGCAAAATGTTGCCAGTTGCTTTGCCTACTTACAAAGCTCTTCTCAGCTTTCCCAGATATCGAGATAAAAATAGCCTATATCCGTTTCCAAGGTTAATATATATAATAACGTTCACTGAAATGAGTAAATCTCTTATAGAGTAAACTGTTATCAAGATGAGCTTATATTTGGTATACTTTTATATATTTAATTTTGTTAAGACGTTTTTGTGTACAATAAAGATTTAAATAGAAAAAACATAAATGAACCTGTTTTATCATAAAAAAAACGTTGCTCGATATTATATATGTGCATGGTTGGCGATAGGTTTGCCACCTATCACATTATGGGACCTAGTGTCTTTGGCTAGTCGTAGGTGCCCTGGTGGTGCCTCTGCCTATGTCTTCAGGGATATGGGCGTAAAGTTATTTTAATTACTTTTACGTGAAAACCAAATATGCGTACAATCATACACTCAAGGATTTAGAGCGTGAGCAGGGGTTAAAAGTGGAAGTACAAATTACTTAAGAGTATTAAGGGGCCATATACGCTAAAATACGTCAGCAGTTTATTTTTTTTTCATACAAAGCAATCATGGATCTTGGTGACAAAAATACACAAGATTAACATGAATATGCTTTACTAGACTAATGTTTCCAAAACACGATTCATTTCACTTTGCTTGATAAAAAAAAATCAAAAATTTAACCCTTTTTTGAAAGTAAAACGCAAATGTCTACTTCAAATATGAAAATATTTAACGTAAACATAGATAAGTACTATACCTAAAAGATAAGTGTTTCAGTTTTTATATTTTTTTTCAAATTACTTTTATAGTGTCAAAAATAGTGATTTGTCGCTTAAGACGTTTACTTTAGTGCGCCATTGTTCATAGTAATCATGCCACGGGAACGGGAGCGTGGTGATTGGCTCTTTTGGCTGACTGAGTATGTGGACTTAAGTTGTCCCCGGCATCGCTGTACTAAAGACTGATTTTAAAGGGAAAAATACTTTCAGGAAGTAAACTGGCGATTTGCCCCCCACATGTTGCCAATGTTTGCGGAAATATTTGCGTACAACTGGTTTGGAGAACAAATCAAAACAAAGGTAATATATTTTATTATAGTCATATGGTTCATCTCAAGTCTTTTTGTTTTCATTTCGTTTTATTCCACGTTTCAATAGAAGGTAATGTGTAAAAAAATATCCACTAAAAAGTTATTCAATGGACAAATAGTTGTAGATAGCAAGCTAAATAGGCTTTTATTTTAGTACTCGGTTAGCTTATAATGAAACTTTGTCCTAAAAGTGACGAAATAAACAGTTTATTTATAACAACGGTGGAAAAAATGACGGTAACATTAAGTCCACAACAGTATACAGCTGTTGTAAAAAAACCTGTCAAAAACTGTCTAATCACTCTGACGTCATGAACAATTATACAATTTCATTAGCTTTGATGTTTTGATGGTAGAATAATAATAGATTACTATCCAAGACAAATCGTCGCCGAACTCTACCACATAAACACCATTGGCTTAAATACGCTATCGCCTTTATATTGCGCTGCCCTGACTTATGCCGCTTGCTACGCTCGACAAAGGATACCGCCCCGTAAACAAAGAAAGCCACAGGCGACGTACATCCACAAGGGAATCTATCACTGACAAATTGTCAGTTTCAGAATGCAGTAGTGAACGGTTATATTTGTAAGAGTCACCATTATAAATGCAAAAAACATATTTTCTGCATTGGCTTGTCCTCGTTTTCTTGTTACTGACATTGAATAGAATCAAGGTGATTTTATACGTAAAATAGTTATAAAAACGACAGCCATTTTATGAAAAAAAAAATTAATCTCAATTTTCCTTAGTTGTCGCCTTACTCGTTAACGAATAGAACAATTTTGCTTATTATTTTTTAAGTGAAAACTTCTCTAGCGGCGTTGCGCACTTTGTTTTGGAATGGGTAAAAACTTCTAAATTCGCGTCAGTACACGTCACCTGATCGAAAATTCGTAAGACGAATGGACAGTAAACAGCCGGCGCGGCGTAGGAGGGGAAGTACCCCTACTCTTTCTACGGCGCGGGGAAAATGTATGCCTGCGCCTGCTGCTTCGATTAGACGGCGCAGGGCGCTTGCGCAAATGTTCATGTTGTGATGTTTGTGTATGATAGCGCAATAAATGAATATTGTATTCGACCACATAAATGATAGTACTTTCATGCTGATAATAAAAGCAAATCGTGCAATATTATTTTCTAACCATTCCTAAACATCAAAAATGCACAACGTAAATATTCAAGTTTTCAACTCAGTTGTTTTTTTTTTGTTGTGTTAGTTACTGCCAGGAGAAGGTTCATGTAAATAGATCAGCCGGGAAAATTGTGGGTGAAACAGGAAAAATAATACTCCATTTTTTTCTATTTACAAATTGTTAGTAATGTCAACCCATATGAAGTTATTCGCTAGTTTTCAATAATATTAGACTATCCCTATACGTTACTTCCTTTGCAACTATTTGTGGTAAGCATATCCTAAGTTGAATTATTAAATCGACATAAACCGTAATAGACAAACTTTCTTATTCATATACTATTAGTGTGGGTTGGAATTTAATACGAAGTTAGACACTAGCTTAAGATGACCTGTACAATTAAATGTTATCCATTTTCCGATTTTCAAATTATTTGATCCCTTTATTTACATTGTTGAGTCTTAAATTTAAACAAAAAAAAATATTACCAGGAAGAAATTACGGGACAATTCACAAAGCATAAACTACAAAATAAGACAATAATAAAAGAAGGAGTAGTAATAAAAGTAGAGATCTAGCGTATTATCTATTTCCGCTGTCATAAGGACAGTGCCATTGTTCTTGTCTACATGGAGGCTGCCTGTAGCCTTGCACAATAGGAATAACATCCTGGCCGTAGGACAGCGACGCACCTTCAACATCTATGCTATTAATAGGCCACGGTTGTGTCTTACCATCAGGAGACTCGTGTGCTGAATCTGAATTATCACATGAAAAAACCTTCCTTGGAACAGATGTAAAATAAGCCTTTATTTTACTAAATCCGAGTAAGCAGTGTACCTGTTGTGGCAAGTAGTCCTCCAAATGACCCAGAATGTGACAAGCCTAACTAATGTTCCCACCACCCACCAGATAAGGCTCATTTTACATCTGTTAAAATGGATTTCCACAAAGTAACGCCTGATTCAAAGGCCGAATTTCGTTACAACAGGTTTAGTAGATTTTTCGTGAATTGCGGTTGGAATACAAACAAACAGACACATGAAACTTTAAAAATGCTAAAATATGTTGTGCTGTCCGATTTTAATTTTTTTATGTATGTATATACTTCAATGTTGCAAGTACAACAGTTATTAATACGATAGTATTAATTTTTCTTTGGTGTTGATTTTCAGGCAAATGCCATTCATCAAGCTCTAATAGAATTTGAATGGACTTGTTTAAGCAGACAGGATCAAAAGAGCTATTTAATCATCATGACGTATATGAATAGAGAATTTGGTATAAAAACTGCCATCGGAAATTTATCGTTAGTTACGATGACCTCTGTGAGTATTGTTTAACAAAATATAATAAAAATCTAAATGTTTCAATGTGTTAAAATTAAACTGACTTGATTTAATTATTAACAAAATAAAAACATGACAGCATAGCTCCGTGTTGGTCCGGGCTCATTTGCAGAATAGCCTTCCTGTGCCAGGCAGCTCGTAAAAGTCGAGCATAGGCTTATCATCACTAACACCGTGACATCTGACTAGGTGGTAGAGTTTCGCAGCGACTCACCCGGATTGGTACCACCGCCTTACCTATTCCTACCGCCATAACGTCATGATGTGTTCCGGTTCGGAGGGTAAGGTAGCCGGTTAACTTACTTTTGCTCGAGGCCTAACATCCCGGCCTCTGGTTGGCAACGCACCATTACCACCTTTGGTGTCTCTAGCTGGTGAGAATTTCTTACCATCGGGAAATCCGTCTGCTTGTTTGACTTCCATTGTAATATATAAAAAAAGCGATATCTATATGCCACGGCTGTCTCGTAACTAGTACGAGACTCGTACCATTCAAAAAGCAGAGAGCTTGTTATCTTATTCAATATAAACTCTTTGCTTAGTTTAAATTTTCATAACAAAAACATAAAAATATCACATTTCGATATTTTGATTTAGAAAAAGATTAAAAATTCTGTCCCAATTTTATCTGTTGGTCCAGGTCCGCTAAGTAGAAAAGACAATCTTCCTTAGCCTAGCAAATATCCCAGGACAAGTTTCACAAATTGAATCTAACCCCAAAGTAAGCAAATTATATGCTTTTGTAATGGGTGTTAGTCATAGATATCAATACAAAGAAATACTTATATAGGTATATACCTAAATAAATTTTGTAAACACCCATACCCCGAAATGCAGACATCTAAATATTCATCACACAAATGCCTGTCCCCGTCGAGAATCGATTACAGTTGGTCCATGTAGTTAAGCGTGTACTCTAGCCACTCGACCAATGAGACGGTCTAATGGCTAACGGCTAGCAGCTGTTAAAATGCAAAAGTTACAGGTATTAAGATCACCAACGAGACCGCTGGTGTAAGAGTGCTATGCACTTACTTGTTTGGGTAGAAACCCACCACCTTACCTAGTCCTGCCGCTATAACGACTTTATCGTATTCTGGTCTAGATGGTAAAGTTGCTGTTCACTAACTTGTCTAGGTAGAAACCCATCACCTTACCTATTCCTGCCGGTATAATGACTTTGTCGTATTCTGGTATGGATGGTAAAGTTGCTGTTCACTAACTTGTCTAGGTAGAAACCCATCACCTTACCTATTCCTGCCGCTATAACGACTTTATCGTATTCTGGTCTAGATGGTAAAGTTGCTGTTCACTAACTTGTCTAGGTAGAAACCCATCACCTTACCTATTCCTGCCGGTATAACGACTTTATCGTATTTTGGTCTGGATGGTAAAGTTGCTGTTCACTAACTTGTCTGGGTAAAAACCCATCACCTTACCTATTCCTGCCGGTATAATGACTTTGTCGTACTCTGGTACGGATGGTAAAGTTGCTGTTCACTAACTTGTCTAGGTAGAAACCCATCTCCTTACCTATTCCTGCCGGTATAATGACTTTGTCGTATTCCGGTATGGATGGTAAAGTTGCTGTTCACTAACTTGTCTAGGTAGAAACCCATCACCTTACCTATTCCTGCCGGTATAACGACTTTATCGCATTTTGGTCTGGATGGTCAAGTTGCTTTTCACTAACTTGTCTGGGTAAAAACCCATCACCTTACCTATTCCTGCCGGTATAATGACTTTGTCGTATTCTGGTATGGATGGTAAAGTTGCTGTTCACTAACTTGTCTAGGTAGAAACCCACCACCTTACCTATTCCTGCCGGTATAATGACTTTGTCGTATTCTGGTATGGATGGTAAAGTTGCTGTTCACTAACTTGTCTAGGTAGAAACCCATCACCTTACCTATTCCTGCCGGTATAATGACTTTGTCGTACTCTGGTACGGATGGTAAAGTTGCTGTTCACTAACTTGTCTAGGTAGAAATCCACCACCGTACCTATTCCTGCCGGTATAACGACTTTGTCGTATTCTGGTATGGATAGTAAAGTTGCTGTTCACTAACTTGTCTAGGTAGAAACCCATCACCTTACCTATTCCTGCCGGTATAATGACTTTGTCGTATTCTGGTATGGATGGTAAAGTTGCTGTTCACTAACTTGTCTAGGTAGAAACTCACCACCTTACCTATTCCTGCCGGTATGACGACTTTATCGTGTTCTGGTCTGGATGGTTAAGTTGCTGTGCACTAACTGGTCTGGGTAGAAACCCACAACCTTACCTATTCCTGCCGTCATATTTATCATGTATGGTAGCCGGTAGACTTGCGCAACAGACCTAACATCCCGTCCACCGGGTAGCTTTTTACATCTAGGATGTCTATAGGCCCTGATTGCCTTTTACCCTCGGGAGAGCCTAATCAAGTACAAGTCTTTATTCGCTGACCTATCACATAAAAGGTAATTTGATTAAGTTTTAAACGTAAACTTAATCTTTGACAGAACACTTTTAGGGAATGAAGAATATTACTAGTTAAAATTCTAGTAAAAATAAAATTGTAAAAAGTGGGGTGTTATAAGTTTGATACGTGTATGTGTGGCATTATAAGTTTAGAACGGATAGCTCAAGTTCAATTTGGATTTTTTGTACGAAAGTTGACGTAGTCGTGACAGCTGTTTTAAGCTACATGTAGGTTTTGTAGAGGGTTTTTTAAAGCTGAATGCTAGGGTTATTTTCTGTTTAATAAATATAATAACCTGTTTTATTAATAGTAAAACATGAGTGGAGCATCCAATGACAGTAACCATGTTATATTGCATTTTCGCAAAAAAACAATACAGTTAACCTAAAAATGTTTCGAGAACATCTTAATACACACATTATGTTAGGGATGTTTATTATTTCATTCAATAACACACAGAAAAAAAAACCAGTTCAAAGTCGTCATAAACAATATCGGACGATATTTTAAAAATGTTTTGTTTCAAACAAATAAGAAACAATAAAGGTAAGAACAATCAAACAAAGGCAACTTATAAAGCTACGTGTAGATCAAATTGGATAGTAGCAATAAAACCTTAGCAACCAGGTCATTGTTTTGTAAGTACAAAGTAAGAGCTCAAGTAAATACCTATTCATAATTAACGTAGATATTTCCAATTACCGGTATTGATGTTACGGTATCCGACAGCTGCCTGTCGAAACTGCAAAATTCTAACACTGCAATAATGTGTGTGTGTGTGTGTGTGTGTGTGTGTGTGCGTGTGTGTGCGTGTGTGTGCGCGCGTGTGTGTGTGCGTGTGTGTGTGTTTATGTTTTATTGTTTGACATTTTAGATCTCGAACTGCAGGCAAATTCTATGCTTGTACTACGTGTATTATCACTGATACTGATATGCAATGAAATGAAAATAACGTTGCCCGGGATTGGATTTGGGCCCGGTTGGCGATAGGTTTGCCACCTCGATGACCGCCTCGTTGGTCGAGTGGCTAGCGTACACGCCTAACTACATCGACTTACCGTAAGGCTCGGGTTCGATTCCCGACGGGGACAGACATTTGTGTTATGAACATTTAGATGTCTGCATTTCCGGGTCTGGGTGTTTATTAAATTTATTCTAGTTTCTATTTAAGTATTTCTATGTATTAGTATTGTTGACTAACACCCATAACACAAGCATATAATTTGCTTATTTTGGGGTTAGATTCAAGTTGTGTGAGTTGTCCGTGGATATTTATTTATTTATATCACTTTGTGGGACTTAGTTGAGTCGTTGAGTCTGTGCTTTCCCCTTTTGGGCTTTGGATATGAAGATACTTTTTTAAATTACGAAATTAATATCTGGAAAAAATACACAAATTGATCAAAATGAAAAGAGAATACACAGGAATATTTATATAGATACTTACCGTAATAAATACGAGTATAATAATAACCGAAACTCGAAAATATCGACTTCTATAACAACGATGTTCAACACAAAACGGTAAGCAAACACCGTCAGATATCGAACCCTCACCGAGCCTTGCGGTTGGTTAGTAGAGTTAGACGTTTACGTTAACCGTTCTACCATCGTCACGGCAATAAATATTTCTTTTTATTTCGTTAATTTTAATTATATGTCATTTTTATGGTAAGGACATAGTTTGATAAAAACTGATCAACTCGTGTAATTTGTAGATAAATATTTATTGTTCAATATTTCCTTTTAAGGTCCTCAAAATAAGCTATCAGTCATTTACGGTGTTACGTACGTGGAATGACTGAACTACGAGTTGACTCTCTACTGTGACTAACAGGAACTTCAAATAGCTAGAGAATTTCTTGTTTTATAATCACCAACGCCGCACCGAACTGAGTTTTCTTCAATTGTTTCAATCACTTGAACCTGGAATAACTATTTTACTAAAATGAATACAGAATTCTAATTATAAACGTATTTTATTGAAACTTTTATTGCCATTTAATATTACTTCAAACTAAGCAATATTTTTTTGTTGTTAAGTAAAACAAAAAATACATATCTTGGAAGTTAAATGATGTATGTTCTTATTAAATAGTGACTTTAAACTTTGAAATAAACTTATTTTATATAGTAACTTTAAAATAACTAATAGGTACTTTGTGTTTTAATCCTGGATTAAGTTTAAAAATACTTTAGAAACACATTTGAAATTTAACGAGCAAAGAATTTTGTTATTTATTAACCAATTTAATAATAACACGGAACTCATGATAGTAAATTCCTTTATGCTTAGATAGATATATTTGAATACTTATTCATATGCGGCTAATGCCATATATTTGCTCAGTTGGCGATAGGCTTGCTACCTATCACATTGTGGGACTTAGTATCCTCAGCTAAACGTCAGTGCCCTAGTTGTGCCTCTGCCTACATCTTCCGGTATATGGGCGTAAAGATGTCAAATGTTTGAATGCCAAAATCAATAATTTATAAGAAAAACACAGACAGAATTATGAGTCTTTTCAGAAATCTGAGAAAAACAAAATATTTTATATGTCATAAAGATGATAAATACTGGACATTTCGCAGAATTTAGGTCTTAGGATTTATTTTCAGGAATGACAAGAAGAAATATTTTTCCATGTTTTGATGTTTGAGTTGAAATATGAAGTAAAGCTTTCAATGTTTCTGTAAATCTGATATTTAATAAAAATATATATTATAAATATTACTTAACTTGTCAGTCCGTATTTTAATGAATAAGAAGAAGTAATTTCGAATGATAAAAAAATAAGTCTCATGAAATCTCTACCACACATCTTTGTATAAACACCAAATTTTCGTTGCCAACTTGAGTCTAAGCTAAACCTTTTTTTATGAATAAGTTTACTTGCTTTACTACCAAACGAGACAAATTAGGAAAATTAAGAGAAGTAAGTAGAGTAAGTAGGACATTGCATAACTTTACCATTCAGCCGAGGTAGTGTTGTTTGTTAAAACGAATCAAGGCATGCTTTATAAGAGTTGTTTGGTAGTAAAGTAGTTGGCTATATTCTTAAATGTAGTCTGGGACACAAACCGGAAAACGATTATAAAATTACATTATTATATTACATTATTATAAACTAATTTGTGTCGGCTAACTAATTTAATTTGATTTGTCATAAAGTCAACACTTTTTTACGTAATGAAATATATATTATGTCTTTTTCCGCCTTTAACTTGATAAAACAAAGTTTTAAATTTGCACTCTTATCATTCAGATTGAAATTAATTTAGTAGGTAGTTGTCGCATAATGTGAAAAAAGGCAGACTAGAAAATGAAAAACAGTGTGCAGCTCTCTAGTGTTATCTTAATCTTGATTCCAGAATATTTACAATTTACAAATTAAGCTATTCAATTACGATATCGTTTGATGAACTGATCTGAAATGAGACTGCGTTCTGTGTTTTTTTTATACAACAGAAGTTAAACGAGCAAGTGCGTCACCTGATGGATAGTGATCACCTCTGCCCACGGACACCCGCAACACCAGGAGTATCACAGATGTGTTGCAGACCTTTAAGGAATGAGTACGATCTTTTCTTGAAGGTAACTAAGTCGTAATTGTTTGGGAAATACCGCCCTCGGTAACTGATTCCACAAAGTTGTTTTGCGAGGTAAAAAATGTCTTTTGAATCGCACAGCTGTCGTGAAGTCCGAAGGTGGAAATCAGCGGCTGGAATTAAACCAAACAACTCCTCAGAACATTCATCATGATAGGTGCGGTAGAAAATGTTAATAATAATAATAATAACCATTTATTTCAGATATTACAAAATCCATATCCTCACATTCACAAAGTATAATGAAAGAAAATTAAACAAAGTCAACATTTCCAATAAAAATTTATTAATAATAAATTCAGTAAAAATATAAAGTTAAACAAGTCAAAAATTACATTAAATTAAATTATATATATACAACCCTTATTGATCAGTCGCCCAACAAAACATTTCATTATTGGAGAGGCAAAGTCCTAAGCCACCGTAAGAGACCCAACATTTCTACGCAGCGTCTAGAAATCAAGCCGATTCGTAATTGCCCGGTCATTGACAATGTACTGTAGAGCCCCTGCCCAGAGTTGAGAACAGTACTCCATATGAGGCCGAATTTGCGCTTTGTAAAATTGTAAGCGATGGGTTAGTTTGAAATACTGTCTCGCTTTACTGAGCACACCAATTTTTTAGAGGCTATTTTAGCCTTTTCCTCTAGATGACTACGAAATTTAACATCACTCAAAATGTCAACGCCAAGTATACCAATGCAGGATGTGGCAGTTAGGGAAACGCTCTGAAAACGAGAATATGCAACGAAGGGAATCTCCTTAGCGGAAAACGCTAGGGTTAAATTATACCAGATGTTGCTGTAATAATTGTATATCACCTAGAGATAAAAAAATACACTCTATGTATTTTTTATAACACATAAATATGCATAAAATTTCATAAAAAATTTACAAGCCGTTGCGATGGTAAGAACTATTGAATAAAAGAGATAATTCAAGAGATTTTTACTTAACACAGCACTCGCTAGGGTTTTTGATAGAATTTAAAGTAAAAATAAATTTAAATTGTTTAACTACGTGAAAAAAGCAGGTTGAAAAAAAGCAGGCCTTTAAATAAGCCAATGCTCGCAATGCTAAGCAAATGTAAAAATTGAAATCAAAAATAAATTAGGCGTAACTATGTGTGTATGAAAGTATTTTCGGTGGTATAAAATTATTATCATTTCAGTTCTATTTAATATAGTAGAAATAAGCCAATGCTAGCAATTCTAAGCAAATCTAGTTGAGAATGAAAATATTTAGCGCTTTTACTTTTAACCCTATGAATAAATAAAAATAAATATTTTCAAAACATAATGTTTGCCAAGTTTTTCACACGATGGGCCGTTTGTCATCGGGTCACGCGTGTCCGTTATTGCGAAATTTTGTGTAAAATATGCCCAATAGTTCTCTTAGTCTAGGACCAAGTTTTAGATTAGCCTTTCCATCTCCATTTTTTTATTATTCACAGGAAAGCTGTTTAACGATCGGTAAACATTCAGTAAATTTAAAGATTTTAAGCTCAAAATTAACGGATTTCCATCGTAATTTATTTCACTTATTTTTACTTCTTAAGGTATTATATTTTCAAAAATCGTTTCTTTGTACGTCATTATAACTGCATTTTTGACGGATATATGTATAAATTGAATATGTACATCATTATAACTATCAAATATTTATAAGTATATCAAATATTTGCAAAATCTGTCTAAGGTCTGTCGACTGAGACTCGGTGAAAAGTCGAACGCATTTTGAAACATGTTTAATATCTATGGGCCACGATTGCTTCTTACCATCAGGAGAGTCTTTGCTTTGTTCGTTGACCTTTAACATAAAAAACCAGCAATTATTTGCATTTTAAAAAAAAAAAAAAAAAAATTTGCATTTTCATTATAATATACTGCCATTATGATGGTGAAAAATGAATGAGAAAAAATAATTCCAAATAAAATGATTTAATTTGCAATTTCTCGCCAAAAACAATGTATAAGTACTATGTCGTAACAAAATAGGGAAAATAATGCGCTATGAATGAATTGGACTTGCCGGAAGCTAAAACTCCCAAATATATTCAGCTCCACACAACATACACCACTGAACTGTTTTATTAGCACCAACAATAAACACTACTATAAAGAGAAAAAATAAACTAAGTGAAGATTTACCAATCACAACGGCCTCTTAAACTACTTTCCGTTATATTGCAGCAATTTATATGACCAAGTTTCAATTTTTTTATGACAAAAAGTTTAGTCATATTCGTTCGACCGCTATTAAAGCCAACTAAACTTCTTACGGAAATTCTCGGAAGATATAAAAGAACAATCAAAGTTACGATGGCCTTTCCAAAATTTCCCATTGGAGTATTCGCACACTTACTACATGTAGTTGTTTTTTTTAACTATTGGCAAGTTTCTTTAGTATATTTGAATGGCCTAACCCTTCAGCCTGGCTACTTAGACGTGGCCAATTAGACGTTAATGAGCACGAGTGAGTAGTAAAAAAGTATATTCACGCCCATATCACCGTAGAGGTAGGCAGAGGCACAACCATGGCACCCACAACTAGCCGAAGGTACTAAGTTCCTCATTGTAATAGGTAGCAAGCCTATAGCCAACCAGGTACATTGTTTAATCCCGGCAACGTTATTTTTATTAGAAAATTGAAAATACACATTTTTTATTAGTAAAGGAAACATAGTAACAAAGAAAAACAGCTTTTCAATTTGCGTTTTAATTTATAAACTAGCTAAACGGTAAAAGGGGATAACGGGGTTAAGACGTGTATCGTTGACTAACATCCATAGTACAAGAATAAAATTTGCTTACTTTGGGGTTAGATTGAATAAATGTAATTTTTCCAGGGATATTTACTTTCTTTTATTATTTATGTATGTTTGTGTAATATGACCTGTATTTTCAAATGTTTTTCTAAATTCCGTATTTTATGTTATGTGGTCATTTCATACAAATAGTTGATATGTCAGTATTTTCAAAACCACAAAATGTGTGACTGAAAAAATTGGAAAACAGTTTGTAAGTTACTTTCTAAGAAGCAAAAAAAATAATGAAATCAAACTCCCACGGAGATTCCTTAAGTAAGTGGGTTAAATTTTGTTATACTAATCAGTTCAATATAATCTGACAGACATACAAATATTCTAAAAATGTTAAAAATATGTTTTGCTGACTTTTTTTTAGTCGCCTGCACCTATTTTATAATATCTTCATTGTATAAGATTAACTCTTCCACAGTTTTATTACAAGTATTAGTAGGTTATTGTTATATATGATATTTGAATATAACCGTAGTAATAGTACTTATTGGTTAAATAGTGATAGATTATATCCATGCTACCCCCCCAAGGGTCCGAGCCTTGTCGTGGCGGGGGGGCTGAGTAGCTGGGGTCGAGAGCCGGGACCCCGGTGAAACCAATTCGGACCACGGAGGGCGCTCCTCAGTACCCCTCTCTGCTCAAGAGGGGACACGAGGAGCGCACACAGGGTGGTGGGCCATTTGGCCCGCGCGGGATGGCGGCAGTACGGTCCGCGAAGAAGGGGGGCGGGCTTTCCATCTAGCCCGCCCGGTCGAGATGGGGTTGCGGCAGGTACGGGGGTGCCTGTCGCCACTGGAACCCCCGAAGTGGTGCACGTTGTGTCTCCGTGCACCACTTCAGACGATATGCGGCCCCTATTGAGTGGGGCTGCCAGAAGGGGATCGTCAGATCCAGCGCCGCCGGGGCAGTGGAAGAGTGCCAAAGCGTCCCCACAGCCCCGGTACCTGGCGAAGGGGAGGACACCGTGGGGTTTTAGTGAGTAGGAGTCTCACATAACCCGCCACATCCCTCGAAAGTGGCGGGTATCCATGATGGATTTCCCCACGTAAAAAAAAAAAAATATCCATGCTAATTTTGGACTAAATGTTGGCGTATAGTGTGAAGATAGTAGTAGTCTGGAGTTGTTTTGACCGCCATGTTGGTCGAGTGGCTAGCGTACACGCCTAACTAGACCGATCAACCGCGAGGCTCGGATTTGAATGCCTGCCGCATTTGTGTGATAAATATTTAGATATGCATCTCCGGGTCTGGATGTTTATTAAATTTATTCTGTTATCTATTTAAGTATTTCTATGTATTAGTATCGTTGACTAACACCCATAACATAAGCATATAATTTGCTTACTTTGGAGCTAGATTCAATTTGTGTAACTTGCCCAGGGATATTTATTCTTTAATATTATTATTTGTGTGCGAGGTCATAAAACAAGTACCCGGATCTCCTGATGTTAAGAAATAACCGATATAGACACCATAGATGTTATAGGTGGGTCATAGTCTTGTGACCAGGATGTTAAGCCCATTTTGCAAGTATAATGGCTAATGTAATTATTAGGATGACACAGGCTACCTATTATCTCAATATCAGAGTAGTTTCCGACGAGGGAACTAAACAAGTTTAATGATCTGGTTGAGTATTTTTTTTTGCATTCTATTTTAAAAGTTGCAATTGCGCTCTCTTTAAATTCATGCCGCCTGAATTTCTAACACCAGGAAATTCGTTTGCTTGTTTGTCTTCCGATATCATAAAAAATAATAAAAAAGCTAAGCCCCATCTTAAGACTATGTTTAGAGTTGTTCAAAAATATTAAAACCGAATTTTGACATTTAATCATTTCAAATAGTAAATGAACGCTTCTATTGAAAAAGAAAAACAACTTTACAAATGATTTAAAATTCAATTTCACTTGAATAAATACATCTTTGAATGATAAAATTATAAGCAAGGTGCGTTGTTTTTCAAAAGAAACGCCAAATCTGACATTTTCGTATAAAACCCACTCAGAATTAATTACAAAGGCTGTATTCAAATCTCGATTCAACTTAAACGTAATTCTATATACAAACGTTTTTTAAGAAATTAATTTCCAAACGCGCAACGATTTTATTTGAATAAAAATATTTATAAAAGGAATCGTTCAATTTAAAAAGCAACCTGCTGACGACAAACTTCGGCAACATCGATTCAAATATAAAAGAGACTGATGGTATGATTATATTAAAAAAGTGTTCGGTCGAATTGTTTGAATGAAAAGAAAATCTTTGTTATGAAATAGGTATTACTGATAAATAAAATAAGCTTCCAAAGAAACAGAAAAATGACATAATTATTTCATAACTAAATGTTTACCGCGGCTTTCCCTTGCCCACATTTTGAAGCTTTTTAATTTCTTCATAGGTACCGAATAAGAGATCGAGATAAAAAAATCTCTTTTAGGTTTTTAGGATCAAATCTTCATCAAAGCTACTAAATTTAATAAATTCAGACGTTTGACAGGTAAAATGAAACAAACATACGTAAGGACAACAACGGTCTACAATTATAATATTTGAACGGCTTCTTATTGTATCTTATTACTGTCCCTTATTAGAAGTAGTTTTTTAGGAATACTGTGATGTTTATTAATTTTATACAATTTGTGATCTAGAATTGATATGTAACCAATTCTAATAGATATAATATCTTGTAGCCTCTGTGGTCGAGCGGTCCGGGTGTTGGACTTGACTGCATGAGGTCTCGGGTTCAAATCCCGGGTCGGCCAACAAAAAATTGGATTTTTCCAATTTTCTAATAAAAAAAAATGTTGGTCGGGATTGGAAACGTACCCGTTTGGCGATAGGCTTGCCACCTATCACATTATGGGACTTAGTATCTTCGGCTAGTCGTGGGTGCCCTGGTTGTGCCTCTGCCTACCTCTTCGGGGATATGGGCGTGAAGATACTTTTTTTTTAGATGTTTATTAATTTTATACATTTTGTGATCTAGAATTGGTATGTAACCAATTCCAATAGATATAATATCTTGTTTTTATTACATCCGGTTTTTCCTTTTTTAATTACTAGCGGCTCGCCCCGGCTTTAATAAAATATACATAATATAAACCTTCCTTTTTAATTACTTTGGCTTAATTAAAAAAACCGCATCAAAATCCGTTTGCGCAGTTTTAAAGATTTAAGCATACAAAAGCACATAGTGACATAGAAAGCGACTTTGTTTTATACTATGTAGTGATTTAATGTTGCAGAGGAATTTGTTTCTTCTCCTGATTGGCTACATATGGAAATGGTAGTAACTAAATTTTTATATAAATGTTGAAATATTTGCAAATCATGACAAATCCTTATCACACATGTTCCGCAAAAAATATTTTAATTTGTCCGTCCGTTCGTTTTAGTTCAGGTTCGGGTGTAGCCTACACCATCTGCTTTTTACACAGCTTATAAAAGACCAGCAAATGTAAAATAATCATTACCAACAAAACCACTGGTAGTTTAATATTGTGTTGGTAATCGTCCGGGTAGGTATCCTATTCCTGCCGATATCATGACAATATCATACTTCGGTCTAGAAGGTAGGGTAGACTTACACAATAACTAGTTATTGTGTAAGTCTACCGACTACCCTACCTAACCACTAAACACCTCGGATACATTACATCTACGCACCCACATCTATGGTTTCAGCTATGGTTATTTATACCATCAAAATACCCTAGTGCTTGATCACTATCTTATCACATAAAAAAATACAAATGAAAAGCATGAAATTTTTGAAGAAAACATATTGTTGTCGGATATTTTTTCTAAGTCAGTGACATGCGCTGTTCTTGTTCTACATAATGTTATAATATACGCTATGACATGCGCTATGATTGCTTAGGGCTTGTGTATACCTATGCAAGATGATCAAGAATCCACACTGTTGTAATCATACTTATTGAGTAAACATAAGATTAACTGTACCTATTTTAATTTACTTTGCATACTAAAGAGGCTTAAGGGCCTTAACAACAAGTGTTTGTTTGTTTAGGCTTCCTTACAATAGTCCTGTGCGTTATAATGCTTTGTTTGGATACTCTTATTAAAACATGCTACTAGAAATAAAAAAATGATTTTGGAGTAGGAAAGCTCTATCTATTAGTTCTATAATCTTAAAATGACAATAGACAGTGCGTGTATGTGGTGGATTAGAAATCGTATTGCTGCCATCATAACGCTCGTGCTTGCTATCGTTATGTTCTGCTTAGAAAAGAATGACATCTTTTAAACAAGGTTTTGCGGGAGATTTTATACCCTTTACATGTGTAAAATATATAGTAGGGAAGACTATTTATTCCAATTAGAAAATGCGTGTGCTTTTTAATTAGCTAACTACTTTAATAATTTATTCCAAATTTCAAAATTAAAGGAATGCCTAACAATTAATGCTTCTACTATAAAAGGAGTTTTTACTTAAGTCCAAAATTTCATTATGGACCTTTCCCAATATTATTTTCGTAGCGCGGTTACGAATGCTACGGTTTTGCCTCAAGCTACGACTATGCGTAGCCTGACAGCGCCAGATATATTCGTAGCATAGTAGGATCAATAACAGCGTAGGTAGATAACAGCATTTTATGATAAAATAATCTGCAATACAGCAATATTTTATCTTAAAAAAATCTATAGATAGTAATTAAATTGTGTCTAGGTCTGAAGTATTTAAATTAGTCTGGTCGAGAAGTGAGTTTCCTGCGTAAAATAGTTCTTATGATCGTAAAAATATGGTTGTTAGTAATTTGGATTCGGAAAAAAATTCTGAGTAATTAGAATTTTGGAATAATCCCGCTCTAAAAAATTACAATTGTTATAAACAAAAAAAGAAGAGAAAAAAGGGTGTGTCTGTTTTGTAGCTGTAACTCGAAAAGTATTAAAGATAATTGAAATTAAATAAAAATTCCTAAAAAATGAGAATATTCTAGTACAATGTGTCTGGACTCCCGGAATTGTAGTTCCATTATTAATAATTTTAATTTAACATTGAAAATTGGGTTCCGCGCGGCTGTTTCAGCGCTGCCTCACAGCCGCCGCGCAAAGCGAGCAACAATTAATATTTTTTTAGAATAATAAATATTAATTTAAAAAAAATATCCAGGAATATTATATTATAATGATCGTCGCTCGCCTCGTGGATCGAGCGGTTGTTTATTACTATTACTTGATTTATTATTTACTATTATTTGTTATTGATGTTTACTACTAGTGGGATGTTGCTAAACATTATCTAGGACCGTCTTGAATCAAATCGCGACGTGACAACAAAAGTATCAGACTGGGGCGATTGCAACATATACAATTCAATAAGTCCAAAATCCAGGTGTTCTGTTTACTACGAGAAACATTCTTCTAAAAATAACACCATCTCTCCGAAACATATCCTTCAAAATTGCAGACCGTGCGCTTACTTGGCGTTGAACTGTTGGCTAAACTAAATTTTGGACTATTCATTGAATACAAAGCAAAAGCTGACGCATGAAGCTTGGAGTTCTTACTCAGGTGCAACAGTATTTTACACGGATAACTTCTAAATCTTTATTAAGCTCAGAGCTCTTACCATGAGTTTATGGCTTGTCAAGTTTACAATACCAGCAGCACTCTGCCTCGACAGAACGACGAAACAGACGAAAAAGTCGACATTCATTTAAGTTTAAAAAAAATCAGTATTATAGGACAACACAGGTGTCATTATATGTAAACTTGACATTTACATCTGTCAATTTAGTTTCTGAGATTTAAAAACATGCTAAAGGCGACGGAAAAAATATTTTGCATGTGTATTTTATGTTCTTATTCATTAACTTTTCATAGCATTTCTAGGCAAATCTTTTTCGGTGACAATATCCATTAGTTTTTTGTTGTACAAAAGAAAAAAACCAATAAAAAAGGCGCAAAGTGGCCAAGAATAGTAAATATTTAAAAAATTGAAACCATTTTTATTAATCTTTTTTAAATATCGTGTTAAAATATTTCTATAATCAGCCTCAACATTTTAGTTTTTGGAGATCCATAATAATGGCAAAGCCCTACGAGGTCTTCCCCTGTACTTAGAATTGCTTAAGAAAACAATTTCTTGGACATAACAACAACAACAGGAACAACAACAGTAGCTTCTTTGCTTTCTAGATTTAAAAAAATGGAAAATATGCAAGCACCTCACTTTTTTGCAAACGTTTCTAGGCGTTAGTTACTAGAATACGCTTAACGTCATCTAGTCCAATTTTTAGTCCATATTTACGTGAAGTAAAAAATAAAACCAAAAAGGCCTACATGTTAAGTTTAGTATAAAGCTCTTAAGAGAATAAAATATTTTTCAAAGCGCCCAAAGGCCTTATAGAATATTGCTTACAAAAAAGATTGCACAAAACAATTTAAATATAAGATCTGAATTCATATTTTTCAGTCGTCAAGCTATTATTAAACGCTTTTGGAAATTATATCACATTGGGGATCATGGAGTACAAATAATGGATATGGCCTGGGTAAATTTATATTTATAGTACAAGAAGTTTACGAGTTTTTTTAACTTGGTTTAAACTAATCGCAAAAACTGCGAAAAGAATTAAAAAGTAATTTTTTCTGTTCAAAATATCGATTCCTGACGAAAGTCAATTTATTAATTAATAAAATAAAAGTTTTTATCAGTTTTTATAATATATATTATGTTGAATGTTGTTATGAAATAACTGATGTAATGAAAACTGGCCAAGTTAGATCTAATCTACTACTAGATTTCTCATTTTGAAATAACAGCATTTGTTAAAGGTATCGAATAAAGCAAATAAATAGAGTTTCATACTTCATCATAACGTCATTTTGTTCCTATAAATAAGTATTTGGATTTTGCATAGAACTTGGCACCCATTAAGAACTCCATTCTTTTTGTGGTGGAGTTCACGGCCAAGCATAATTTTGTATTGAACTTGGCTCTCCCTTTTTACATTTATGATTTTGGTGGGATATCATTACTTTTTGTAAAGAAAACCTGGCAGGTATATCCGCATAGTTTTCTTTTCTATGTCAATTTCTACATTCTTTTAAATGTTAGAGATAATAATGCGCATTGCCCATTTATTATCTGCTACTTTTGCCAAGTAGCAGAATTAAATTTGCCAAGTCCGGGCGATATAACAATCTCAGGCGGTTATATTCTAGTATGGAACTCTCTTGTGCCTTAATTTGACTAGGACCTAGATTGATAAGGTGTACTCCGTCTAGTGTTTTAACTCTGGAAAGAGCAACGTAGGCCTGTCCTCTGCTAAAGATCGAAGTGCCTATGTCGAGAAGAGCGCTGTCCAGAATAAGTCCTTGTGATTAGTGGACGGTAATAGCGTAAGCTAAGCAAATAGGGAACTGTTCCCGGTGAACGTATACATTATTTAATATCTGAAACTTAGTCTTGACACATTCTAGTTCATAAGTTAAATGATTAAATGTGAAAATAATTTTACTTGCACTATTGTTTCTATCTACATTCCAGATGATTTTCTCTATGACTCCAATAGATCCGTTCATTAGCCCTTTACTAACATCTACATTTTTTTTTGTATGGGGACCCCCCCTACTTTTGAACTTTTTTTATTTTTCGATTTTTTTTCTACGTTTACACATAATTATCGAGCTGGATTCCAAATTTCATCGTTCTAGGTCATCTGGAAGTAGGTTAGGTTTAGCTTCTATAGGTATATCAGTCAGTCAGTCAGTAAGTACTAAAATTTACGACTTTTAGACCTTCATATCTTTATAACCGTTTGAGCTAGAAATTTGAGATTCTTGATGTCCTTATAGATATGATTACACACACGTAGTTTTATGTATTTACATTAAAAAAGTTTTGAGTTATAGAAGGGTCAAAAGTGGCACCAAGTGGTTCTTGTAAAATTACACTCGGCGCTGGCTAGCCAGTTCTTTGCTTGACCTTGGCTTGACACGCTGCCGCGTGTCTAGATTAGTGTTATTTTGATCTGTTAACGTACACTGTGATACGAAGCACGTTCGATAGATTTCTTTTGAAAACTTTTTTTTTTACTGTCTTGATTATGATATTGTACACCAACCTAAGCGTAACATCCTATAGGAGTAGGGATTTGTAAGGAACAAATAGGCCCTGTAAAGTTGTAAAAACCACGAGGTTAGCAACACATTAGTCATAAAAAAATAAACAAAGATGTCTAAAATTCTCAATGTGGCTGTTATTTTAGTGTGTGCCTTTATAATAAAATAGAATAGAAAATATTTTATTCACGCTCACCTTACAAGAGGCACTGTAACAAGTCTTTATAATACTAAAAACTACCGACGGATTGGAACGCGGCTACAAACTGAGAAGATCCGGCAAGAAACTCTGCGGGCTTGCCTTTTTTTTAATAATAATATAATATAATAATAATATTTACAATATAATCTAGATTAAAAATACAATTTTTTTAGTTAAGTTTTTTTTTTCCTTAGTCTGTACAAATTTATTAGTATTGCATCACACACTATTACTATTATTACTTTTTTAAATAAGATTGGCTTGTGCCGCTTGACTATCTCTTTTTAATGCCATGTTTACCACAAGTTTTGGCCTCTATCGGTAATCAAAACCGGAAGTCGTTTACCGTGACATCGGTGTTAGGACACGCTACTCGAGCCATAGGGTAAATTTAATTGGATGTTAGGTTTTCGATAAGTTCTCAAATTACTTTCACTCGCCTCGCCTCGTTGGTCAAGTGGCTAGAGTACTCGCCTAAGTGCATCGACAAACCGCGAGGCGATTTTGGACGGGGGCAGGCATTTGTGTGATGAACATTTAGATGTCTGCATTTCCGGGTCTAGGTGTTTATTAAATTTATTCTGGTATCTATTTAAGTATTTGTATGTATTCGCATTGTTGACTAACACCCATAACACAAGCATATAATTTGCTTACGGGTTAGATTCAATATGTGTAACTTGTCCCGGGATATTTATTTATTATAACTAAAATTGTAATTATTTTTTTACTGTTCAAGATTTTTTTTACTTAAAATTCAGAAACATAAATCTTTATGTGAATTTTTATCGACATGGATTTAGAAGAAAACCTTATCATATTTTTTTAGCTTCATGATTATTATAAAACAAATTTCGTTTCGCCGGACCCTCTTTTTATTATTCGATAGGTGAAAATGAATTTTTTTCATTGTTTCTTTGAACTTTATTGTCAAACGTAAAAATGAAGACTGAAGCTCGTTATTGGTTTCCAGGCCAGATTTTAAACTTTAATGACTTCATAATAAGATTTAAAATTAGTTTATCGATCGACAAAGTACTTATTGATGGAGAAAACTTATTCAAAACTCTTGAAATATTGTATTAGCAAAACATTTGGATTAAAGATGTTTATAATTTTATCACCAACTAGCTGACCCGGCGAACATCGTAACGCCTTAGCGTAGCAATGATAGAATGATAGAAGAATAGTAGAAACTACTTTATTTTGTATAGCTGACCTATCTTACGTAAGAGTACCTATTCAATTTGAACTGCAAAATCAAATGTATATTTTCCAATATTTCTGAGAGATTTTCTTAATATTTTTTTCCGTAAGAACCTTCTCCTAATAATGACAAATATAACAAAAAAAGAATTAGTGAAATCGGTCCAGCCATTCATGCGTGATGCCGTGACCAAGAAAAACGGGTTTCATTTTTATATATATAAGATCTATACTAGTATTATAAAAAGGAAAAGTTTGATTTTTGTTTGTTTGGAATAGGAACTACTATACCGGTTTCAAAAATTATTTCACCTACATAATCCTTGAGTGACATATGCTATATAATTCGTTTTAAATCAAGATAATTACATCAAATCGATGCAGAAGAAGCCAAGTTATAGGCGAAGCTGCGTGATATTGCTAGTTTATTAATAATTTTATGGTTTTTACAATTTGATTTTGAATGTAGTTACAATAAGTTATCTCCACTGTGTTGTAGCAGCCCGGCGTCGGACTTGGATTCTTGAGGTTAACAGTTTGATGCCCGGTTGGTGATAGGCTTGCCACCTATCACACTGTGGTACTTGGTAGTCCTGAGGCTAGTCCTGAGTGCCCTGGTGCTTCCTCTACCTACCTCTTATGGGATATATGCGTGAAGACACTATTTTACTACAAAAATTAAAAAAGAGTGTTAGTAGCTTAAATGTGAGCTATCACACGAACTGTCGGCGTTTGGCAAGACTACCAAACATTTATTATTTAAATTGAAGAAACTCTTGTAGTGTTTAAAGAGTGTTTTTTTTTATTTTTACGTTGTACGTTTAAAAATACCGCGGTTTTCCTGCATTGGAAATGTTATTATTTTTCAATTGTTAGGAAGCAATTATTTTTCAAACCAATCGTTTTCGAATTCTTTTAGGACTATCTGGGTATCTATTCATTAATAAATTTCCAAAATTGTTACTAATTTTTGATTTCGACTTTTCAGCCTACTTGAAAATGAAAATATAAATACTGAGAACTAACTGCCTTATTCATTAAAAATAGTTAAGTAACCTCCTAAGCATTGCTTAACTAATCATTTGATTTAGCCTTAAGCATTGCTTAAAAATTTGTTACTCATAAAATTCATTTTGACATTGCTTGGTTAAATACTGTTTAACTTGGTAGGTTTTGGTAGAAATGTGGCTGTATGCGTATTTCTTTTGCTAAAAGTGGATTAAACAATTGTCATCCGTTATCAACATCGTTGTTTCTGAATACGGTGTCGGACATCTCTAACCTTTTGCTAAAGAGTATTTATATTTCTACAATAAAATACTCGTACATATTGTACTACAATAAAATTAAATTTATTAGAGTAAATAAAGTTGATGCAACATAGACACAAAACGTTTAAACTGATACACTGTATTTCAAAAATAATGTTTTTAATGCATCTACATTATGTTACTAAGCTAAATATAAAAATGACAGATATTTTCCCCAGTGTTGGCTCGAGTTCCTTTGTAGAAAGTAGAATAGACCATCTACCATCTAACAGGAGTTAAACAGCGCGTAAAAATCGAGCATAGGCTTACCGTCACTAGCACCGTGGCAACTTACTAGGAGGTGAACTTCGCAGCGACTCACCGGGATCGGTACCACCGCCTTACATATTCCTGCCGCCATAACGTCAGCGCTTGCTGTTGAATTGTTCCGGTTCGTAAAGTAAAGTAGCCGGTAAACTTACTTTTGCTCGGGGCTTGACATCCCAGGCCTCAGGTTGGAATCTCACCATTGACGCCTTTGGTGTCTCTAGACGGCGTGAAATTCTCACAATCAGAAAATCTGTCTACTTTTTATGCTTCCAATATCATAACAAAATGCTCTGGAAAACTATTCGATTCTTCGTAGGAGTCATTGGCCATCTCCATAATAAAACATGTAATTACAGTCTTATATTGTTCCAGAATCCAACATATCCCATCCAATTTTGTCCACACTTCAACGAAATCAAAATATTTCAATGCGTGTATTATAAAAAAATCATAAGAATACACAAATAAGCCATATTAAATGGCTAGTTGTTGCATTTTGTCAATGCACATAAAATCAGCTGTTTGAAATTTAGTCAGCAATTTTGTTGATTAAAATTTTAAACAAGGGTCCGAGGTTGCTTAAAGTGACAGCTATTTAAGAGTATATTTAAACAAATGATTAACTCTAAATAGCGTTTATGAATAAGAATTTTTTTAAACATTGCTTAAATTGGTGATTAAAAGTTAAACAACGTTTATGAATAAGCCTGTAAATGTTATAAAATAAAATAAAATCGCCTCTGTGGTCGAGCGGTCCGGATGTTGGACTTGACTGCATGAGGTCTCGGGTTCGAATCCCGGGTCGGCCAATAAGAAGTAAATTGGATTTTCTAATAAAAACATGTTGGTCGGGATTGGAAATGTGCCCGTTTGGCGATAGTCTTGCCACCTATCACATAATGGGACTTAGTGTCTTTGGCTAGTCGTGCGTGTCCTGGTTGTGCCTCTGCCTACCTCTTCGGGGATATGGGCGTGAAGATACTTCTTTTTTTTTCTAAATGTCATATTTTATTTAATGTTAATAAATCAATTTAGGCTACGCCATTAACATTTTAACTGTCCGTGCATTGTATGTAATGCACGTCAGTGCATACTCAAAATAAATATTTAGTGACATAACTAGCTTCATCCATTCACGTCAATTATGTTTTGATATTATGATCGACGCGATATAGTGCATTTCACGTTATGCACGGACGTGTGAAGCCAGTTACCAAGTGCATTATGTGTAATGCATGGACAGTAAAATGTTAACAAACTAGACAAATACTATTAGTAAACTAGACAACTAAACAGTAAAACAAATATAAAATAATTCATAGTAATTTATACGATATTTTAAAACATTGCTGTGTTTTAATTATAATCAACGAAATAATTTTAAAACAAAGTACAAAAGTCAATAAAAGTTACATAATTCATAAGATAGGTATATAATTCACGTATAAAACTGGATGCATTGGCAACAGTAACATCAATTTCTGGGAACAAAATCGCAGTAATAGAACCGGTTCGATTTAGATCAGCCTGGCTGAAACACTGAAATGGTTTACGATCATTGCCACACGACGCGGGAGAGTTAACATTTTTCACTCGCAATGTTACGATCATATCTACTACTATGGGAACTCGAAACGAAGTCTAATCGAAGGCTAAATGGACGTAGTTAAGCAGAAAGGACCCAACCCACATGAACACCAAAATTGAGTGGAATATAGTAAGAAGGTTGTTGAGCTTATAATACTTTCGATCAGTAAAAGATCCTAAAGATAAACAAAGCTATGACATTTGTATAATCATTAGAAGGCAATCCACATAATATATGTATAGCCAGTACGTATTATTATTTATAAATATATAAACTTCAAAGTCAATTATCTCAAAACTAGTTATATGTGGATTGGGTCCTTTCTGCTTAACTACGTCCAAATGTAATATGTTTCACACTTTACAGTTGACATAGTGTTTCATTTAGGTCTTTTTAATATATTTTGCGTCAATAATATTTTTATGCTTACACAAAATATGTATCTGTAAGTAGGTAGGCATTATTTTTAAATGTTTAACTCGATTTAAAAAAATACGGATGTTATGTGTTTGACACATATATATTTTTTCTTTTTACGAGTATGTCAATCGTTCTCTCCATTATGAACATTGTACCAATGTGCTCTAATTGTTACAATGTCTTCAGACATCTGTAGATGGATTACAAGTGGAATCGAAAAAAAAAGTTTTATTTTGTGTATTTAGATAATGTAATATAGAAATAGATGTCAGTTTTTTGCAGCTTTTCATTTGTTCATAATATAATTGTCTTTTATTTACGAAAATAAATGTCAAGTAAGATATTTTCATATTTATGTTACGATTTTTTTTTGCTTATGGATGTAACAACCCCATAGATAGTTAATAAAATACTGTAGTGAAATTGTACCTTCTTTGATTATTTCAAAAGGTCAATAAAAAAACTAGGCAGTCTTACTACGACTCTCCCTATTTGGATAAGGCCAGTAAAACATTAGCATAATTATAAAAAACTGATAGTGCCCAAAGATGTTGAAATTAACCAATAAAATCATTAAGCGACTAGAGACGCCTTGCTTAAATAATGTTTAAATAATACAACATTGTTTTCTTCAAATGTTTCCTAGTCACCTTTATTTTTACTCAAATGGATGAATTATGTTCTTAATAAGCAGTAAGTCAGGTATAAAAAAACAAAAAGTGATTTTAATCATGCTATTTTTCATACGGATATCTTTTACTAAATGTGCTGTTTAAAAATTTGAACACCTGTTATAAAAAGATCCTAAATAGACATTTTATAAGTATAATGGATGGGCCATTGTATTCCATTCCTACATTCGTCTTGTAAATAGAGTAGGCAGTTAACCTAATCAATACCATAAACATCTTTGGTGTGTAAAGGCAACTTGTATCCTTACCACCAGAAAATCCACATGCTGTAAAAAGTATGTTAAGAACTTGTAACTTAAAATAAATCTAGAATAGTTTATACAATCGAAATCAAATAGTAAGGATTTGAAATAATCCCCAAAAGGCGAGCTTGGTAATTTAACTCTTACAACGTTCGCTAGAGGACGCCTACACGTGTGATGATTAAACGTCATGACGTGACTCGATGGAAATGCAGATCTATGAAAACAGTAAATCAAAAACTAGGTTTGCATTTGAAGTCTCAAAAGTCATGATTGAAGTTAACGCCTTTACCTTCCAGTTTCTGGTTAATCTACCACCATTTGCATATTCCTGGGTTAAGTTTAATTACGGGTCAAACTGTCAAATATATATTGAATTAGTGCTATGTTAGAAGCTAAGTTTAGGTTGAATATTTAACCCAAGAACGTGCAAGTATGCCTAAGAAGACAAACAAGCAAAGGGTTTTTATTGGTAAAAAAACCAGTAGGCGGGGTTATAATAATAATAAATAATATTTCACATAAACTTACAAGAGGCACTTGTGACGGGTCTACATAATAATAAATCTACCACCGGATCGGAACGCGGACGCACACTGAGAAGATCCGGCACAAAATTCAGCGGGCTTGTCTCTTTTTTCTTACTTTAAAATATATTTACAATAATTTATGTAATGATACATTATATTTTATAAGAGATTGGCATGAGGAGCAACTAATCCCAAGCAGTCTTATCTGTTAAATATTCAACAATGTTATAATAACCTTTTTGATTTAATTTACATTTAACACATTTTTTACATTTATTAATTGGGAGCTCTTTCATAGAGGTGGGAAGTTTATTGTAGAACTGTATACTTAGGCCCATGAAAGAATTGCTTACTCTGTGGAGACGAGACACGGTCTTACGGGATTATACTACACAAACTGCATTATCAACATGAAGCTTAGATGCCAAATCGTTGTTTCGACCTCGAAACTGATTTTATGATGACAGACTTTTCCACACACTGCTTTACCATCAACACCCAACATTATTTAAGTGCAGTAAAAGTGCAAAAAAAATATTTACTTTCATTACATTAATAATGCTGATGTTGGGTTTTTATAAAGTTTATATTATGGTTTTACTTTTGAAATTACTTACCTACCTAGATAGTAGAGTTTTGCAGCAACTTGCCTGGATTGGTACCACCGCCTTACCTTTTCTTGTCGCATTAACATCATTGCTTGCCAATTACGTGTTCCGCTTCCGAGGATACACTTACTTTTGCTCGAGGCCTAACATCCCGGGCCCAGGTTGGTTTGTTTGCCTTCCAATATCATAAAAAAGAATTAAATATGAATCTGACCTTTCGATTACACCTTTTTGACGTAACAAACATATAAAAAACACACAGACATACGAGTATTAATATCCATGGATAATTAATGAACTGAAAACAACTTCGTTAGTCGAGAAGGTAGCGTGCCTAACTCCACAGAACAACCGTGAAACTCGCGTTCGATCCTCGACGGGGGCAGGTATTTGTGTAGTGGACATATAGATGTTTAAATATCTGGGTTTTGTGTTTATGAAATTTATTCTATTATCTATTGAGTATTGCTATGTATTAGCAGGTATTAGTAAATATACATTGTCTTTGGTATTAGTATTGTTGACCAACGCTTATAACACAAGCATTAATTTTGTTTATTTAAGGTTCGATTAAATTTGTGTAATTATTCCTGGGATATTAAAAAGCAGACAGATTTCCTGATGGTAAAAAATTCATACCGCTTAGACTCAAGGTGGTAATGGTGCGTTGCTAACCTGAAGTCGCGATTTTAGGCCTCGAGCAAAAGTAAGTTTGCCGGCTACCTTATCCTTTAAACTGGAACAAATCAAACGCAAGCGCTGCCATTATGGCGACAGGAATAGATAAGGTGGTGGTAACAATCCGGGCGAGTTTCTGCAAAACTCTACCACCTAGTCAGATCTCACGGTGTTAGTGACGTTAAGCCTATGCTCATCTTTTACGAGTTGCCTGGCAGAAAGGCAAATGGTCTGCTCAGCAAAGGAGCCTGGACCAATATGGGGGTAAATAACCTCTATTTTTTGTTTAAAAATAATTTACCCATCCCGTTGTAGTATGTATTCGTATGTGTCTAATTAATTTGGCTATCGACGTTATCAGATTTCATATGTATCTCCCCCGTATTGGTCCGGGCTCCTTTGCAGAATAGACCATCTGCCTTTCTTGCCAGGCAGCTCGTAAAAAGCGAGCATACTCTTATCATCACTAACACCGTGACATCTGACTAGGTGGTAGAGTTTCGCAGCGACTCGCCCGGATTGGTACCACCGCCTTACCTATTCATGCCGCCATAACGTCATGACGTGTTCCGGTTCGGAGGGTAAGGTAGCCGGTAAACTTACTTTAGCTCTAGACCTAAAATCCTGACCTCAGGTTGGCAACGCATCATTACCATCTTTGGTGTCTCTAGGTGGCGTGAATTACTTACCATCAGGAAATCCGTCCGCTTGTTTGCCTTCCTATAACATAAAAAAAATGTATCTGTTAGAAAAATTAGACACGTGTACTTTTAAAGATCTTACAGATTAGGTATATAAAATTCAACAACACTCTAACAACTAGTAAAGGTTAATTGAAATGAATATTTGAGTAGCATGTTATAATAAATAAACCTCTAATAATAAATGAAAATGAACCTTATGAGTAAATTGATATTTTCCAAGAAATTACCTTGAAAGGTTTGAAGCAATCTAACGGAAGTAGAATACTTGATATTATAAGACTTCACAGACTATGTATGAGCTAAAATGTGTAACTAGTTTTATAAAATATTACTAACTAGCTGTTCCCGCGAACTTCGTTTGTATGGGAAAAATTAAAATGTTGTTTGTCCCAGTTTCCTCACAATTGAACAGAATAAAAAGTATCCTATGTCCTTCTCCCGGTTCTAAGCTACCTCCTCACTAATTTGCAGCCTAATCAGTTCAGGCGTTCTTGAGTTATAAATAGTGTAACTAACACCACTTTCTATGAGGGCCAAACTTAAAAGCATTATATTAAAAAAATAAGTTTAAATTTTGAAAATAGAACTCTACCAATAATATTGAGTATACATTTCATTCATTTGTCATTTGTTTTACGATTTGGCGGCAAATTGAAAATTGTCTGTGCACGTCAGAATGAATTTAAGCCGAGAAAATTTTCGTGCAATGATTTTTTATGACTTTCGATGTCATATAAGTCAACAAGAAAGTTATGATAGACTTCGATTGGCTTTTCACGATGAAGCCCCATCTCGTGCCACAGTTTACAACTGGTTTAATGAATTCAAACGTGGTCGAACTAATCTCACCGATGATTTGCTTGAGGGACGGCCTTCTACAGCGACGACTGAAGACAATATCAGTGTTGTGCGGCGTATGATAAAGACTGACAAAAGGGTGACCTATCAGCAGATTCGGACAAGTCTAGGCATAGGTATGAGTCAAGTGCACAAAATCCTCCATGAACATTTAGCGGTCAGGAAGCTTTGTGCCCGCTGAATACCGCATAATTTGACCGAGGCTCAAAAACTCCGCCGTGTTGAATGGTGCCGAGAAATGATCTAAAAATTTAACGGAGGTGACTCAAATGCTGTTATCGACATACTAACGGGTGACGAAAGCTGGATTTACTGTTATGATCCGGAAACCAAAAGACAGTCTGCTCAGTGGGTGTTTCCTTCCGAAGAGTTGCCAACTAAAGTGAAGAGAGGTTGAAGTGTTGGAAAAAAGATGGTGGAGTGGATAAATGGACGCTATTTCGAAAAGTTATAATAAAGCTAATAACTTGCTAGAATGCTTAGTTTTTGATTTTCTAAGAACTTTCAGTTTGACCCTCGTATATATAGATTTTATTAGATAAAACTCATTAAATTTTTACTAATTACTGTTGTTATATTTTGTCTCTTTGCCCAAAGAGTTAGCGTACCGATTGTTTCCACTGGTCATCGGCAAAGTGCCGGTTCATTTACGAATAAGGGACCAAAACGGTTAGTCCAATGAACTGACGACTTTTTGAAAATGATATAAATTTTATGAACGACAAAAATAATGTTTATTTTTGAATGTACCCGAAAATGTGGTATATTTTAAGGTACCTTACATATTTATAGGGTATCTTCACGCCCATATCCCCGAAGAGGTAGGCAGAGGCGCAACCAGGGCACCAACGATTAGCCGAAGGTACTAAGCCCCACAATGTGATAGGTCGCAAGCCTCTAGGTATATAGGTATTTATAGGGTGTTATGACTAAAGAGTATCTTTATATAACAATATTATGGGTTGGAGAAAGTCACATGTGCTTTCTTAATTAGTATAATGCAACTAGCTATTGCTCACGACTTATCCTAATCCTAAATCCATGAGGTATCCTAAACATTGACCTGGCCTGACCTAATAAACCAGGCCTACATAAAATTTGGTGAAATCCATCTATCTTGTACACAATACTCAACAATATTTTTTAAAATATTTCATATTAGCTGTTGCCCGCGGCGTTGCCACATGGTCAACGGTCCCACAGGAACATTCTTTCCGGACAAAAACTATCCTAGTTATAATCTAAGTTACCATGTAGGTGTGTGCCAAATTTCATGAAAATCGGTTCAGCAGGTTTTGAATGAAGGAGTCACAAACAAACAAACATACAAACTTTTGCAATTATAATATTAGTAATTTAGTTTTATTGCTGTTTTGTTATATTATGTATAAATGAGATATTTTATTAAATAACCTACCCAACCTTATATAGACTACTTACACGTATTTATAACACATATAGCTATTTAGCAGTACCCTCTACCATGAGAAAGTTAGATTAAACTAAAACCCGGAAACGCGTAAGGGAAAAAGTATTATTCGAATTTTTAAAATCGCTGTTAAATTCATAGTCCGATGTGAAATTCTTTTCTTTTGACTATGCATCCGTTCCGCATTTTATTTGTTTCGTTTGTTTTCTCTGTAAGTCTCCGCGTTTCTCTTTTTGTAGCGACATTTGTTCGTGACTGTACTGAATAATGTTCTAGAATTTTTCGCAAACTTTTTATGAGATGTTACTGTCATAATCTAAAACTAGACAATGGTAATTAATGTTGTAAATGTTTTGTGTATTTGGTGATCTGGTCTGCGATACCAGTTTTTTTTGTTTAACAGCTGTTGCCCGCGATTTCATACACAATATTATTATTTTGAAGTGATTTTTCGTGGTTAGTGATGGGTACGAAAGATTTTCGGGCATTTAGAAGGTATTCTAAATATTGAACCTTACCTTATGCTACTGCTACACAAAATTGAATTAAAGTTTTTAGGGAAAGTTAACAAATAAACCCACTAACATTTTAACAACTTAAGTTTTGAATTATATACAATACATAAATCAAATCAAAATCGATCATAAGATTCTAATAAGATCTGATGTTTAAAAATGTCATCATAACAATCGTTGCTTAAAAATATTTCGTGTATTCTTTTTTACATTCTCGTGACACAATGTTCTTTCCCGTACTCCTCCGAAACGGCTTGACCGATTCTCATTAAATATTGTGAAGATGTTGGGTAGGTCTGAGAATCGGTCAACATCTATTTTTCATACACTTTAGTGATAAGGGTTACTCAGCCCAAATGTTTATGATAAAATCACTTTAAGTGAATTTTAGTGAACAGCTTCTATTTGCCTAAACGCCAATACATTTTTTTTTGACTACGCCATAACAATCGCCATTTCAACCTGACGTTGTAATGGCGATTACAACGTCTGCCGGATAGCTAGTCTAAATAAGGTAAAGTAATCTTAATTTTTGCAAATAGGCAGAAAATCAAAGAATTTGGTAAAAAAATATTTGGCACTATTTTTCTTCTGATTAATTAATTAATGTATTTAAAAAATAAGTACACATGAATAAAAATTTCAAACACTTCAGGTGGTGTATTTGTCACTCTTCTTAGTGCTTATTGTCATAATTCGAAAGTCAACTCTGTCTTATTAAAAAAAGAAAACTTTGACCTCCAATAATGATACCAAAAATATGGGCAAATTTTAAAAAAAAATATTACAGGATAAATAAAATAAATAAATAAAAGAATAAATAAGTAAAAAGTTTTTTGAGAAAAATATTTATTTAAACCGATATCAAACCGTCACTGATGAAAAGATCAACTGCGAAATTTTATTCTATTAATAACATGGATCTAACATTGAACTATCAATATTTCTAGTAACATGGATAATTAAAACGATTTGAGCTTTTTGCCTGCAAGGAAAATTGCAGCTGTTCCTAGCAGTGGATGTCACTTTCTATCAAGTAAACAGTTTGTTTGTCTTTAGTTCCATAAAAATAATTCAGAAAAATTTAATTTTGCATGTAACATTCTCTAACGACAGTGGTATTACGTGTTTTACTCTCATACGTTTTTCCTAAGCTTCATTCAAACTTTCCATGTTGATTCTATGTAAGCTCACTTTGCTTGCCCACTTGTAACTTATTGGGAACTTCTTTCAGTTTAACAACGATTTAGGGACTTGTTTGACAGACTAAAATAGAAGAAACTTAAAGTTATTAAAGTAGTATTAGGAGATAATTATTGCCTACGTGGTCTAGCTTTCGGCATTGGACTTTACTTCTTGAGGTCCCGGTTTCTATCCCAGGTTTTAGCAATAAAAAAATAGGACATGTTTTTTTTTTATTTTCCTAATAAAATAACATTGTCTATTGCTGTACGTGTGCTCGGTTGACGACAGGCTTGCCACCTATAACATTGTGGGACTTAGTGTTTTAGGCTTGTCGTGGATAGGGCATCCAACACCTTGGTTAAACCTCTGCTTATTACTTCAGAGATATGGGCGTGAAGATAGCTTTTTTATTAGCAGATAATTACTATGTTTGCTTTTTATTACTGTTACCTCGCAAATAAAGAAACAGATTTTAACACTGTTTTGTATTGTGTTTTTGTTAGAGGTGTTGTCACTTAATCATTGAAAACTTTGACAGTATTTAAAAAATACTTAGCGACGCATTCTAACTTAATAAACATAAACTAAACTAAGATTAAAGTTAAATTGCACACACAGCACACAGCACAGCACGCAGCACAGTAGCATAGGCTACAGTGTAATAAATGTTATTATACCAGGCTGAATCTTGGAGTACTTCTATGTTTATGTTTAACAATAAGACAACAAGGGATAACTTTACTGCAGATAAGAAACAACTTTAGATACCTCCGTTTTTCAACATTGTACATGGTTTACTAAGATACAATTATTCGTGTCAATATATATGCTCCCTTTAAATTTTCACCAGTTTAAAAAAACAAAACAAAACGACGGATTGCACTCCGGGAGTGCCGGCAGAAATGAAAACTTGAATGTTAGTTTTGTGCATTTTTGATATTTTGGAATGGTTAGGGAATCATTTTGCATGAATTGCTTTAATTATCAGTGTAAAAGTATTATCATTTATGTGGTAGCATACA
>NJDD01001088.1:70858-107453 GCA_002245505.1 Calephelis nemesis | reverse complement strand
AACAAAGAAATAGGTTTTAGCACTTTTTTGTATTGTGTTTTTGTTAGAGGTGCTGTCACATAACAATTGAAAACTTTGACAGTGTTTAAAAAAAATACTTATCGACGCATTCTAACTCAATAAACAGAGACTAAACTAAGAATTAAATTAAGTTGGTACTGGTAGCCTGTGTTAAAATGTAATAAATATTATAATACTAGGTTGAATCTTAGAGTACTTCTATGTTTATGTTTATCAATAAGACAACAAGTGATAACTTTACTGCAAATAAGAAAAATCTTTAGATACCTTCGTTTTACAACATTGTACATGGTTTACTAGGATATAATCAGTATAAAACTACTATAATTTATGTGGTAGAATACAACATTCATTTATTGCGCTATCGTACACAAGCCTGACAATATGAACATTCGCGCAAACGCCCTGCGCCGTCTTGCGAATTTTTGTCTTACGTATTAGGTTACATGTTCTGACGTGAGTTTAGAAGTTTTAACCCATTCCAAAAAAGTGCGCAACGCAGCTAAAAAGTTTTCACTTCAAAATTTAATTTCACACCAAAAGTGAACTTGTAATTTTCGTCACGCAATCTTTACAGTTACATTTTTTGGAATTACTTTATTTGGAGTATCTTGTATATTGCTTTGTTATAATTTAGGAAATGCAATGAGCAATCTGATTAGAAATGTTTTCATATTTATGATTTTACTTTTAAATAAAGTTCTCTACCTATTTTATTTCCGAAAAAGAAAATACAAAACTCTAGATATACATACATGCATATCTTCCCACCAAGTCCCAGGGCAGGTCTCTTACTTATTTCATTCAAGCACTTCACTTTGGTGACACTTGTAACGTCATTTGAAAACGTTATTGATGTAAAAAGTTTGAAGTAAAATTCGTTGTGATCAAAGCCGGCTTAAAAAGAGCTAGCTATGAGGGCGAGTCAAATCCATCGTGCCAATATCGACGAGCTCTATCTAGGACATTGTTCTCACTAATTAGGTTACTTTCATTACGTCATAGTGTAATAATATGTAGCTTAAAATTTAGTGACCTAACTTCCAAATAATTCAATCTGTGAAGCAGATAATCTATTCACTCAAACTTGGAATTAGTTCAGGGCAAATGAAATCCCGAATCACCCAAAATCAAACTAAATAGATTAGACTTGACTTCTTGAGGTCCCCAGTTCGATCCCTGTGTCGGACAACAAAAAGATTAGAAAATTCATATTTCCAATTTTTAATAAAAGTAACGTTGCCCGGGATTAGATGTGTGCCCGGTTAGTGATAGGCTTGCCATCTATCTCATTGTGAGATTTAGTGTCTTCGGCTAGTCGTGGTTGCCCTGGTTGTCCCTCTGTATACCTCTTCGGTAATATGGGCGTGAAGATATTTTATAAGAAAAATCGGTGGCCCCAAACCCAAACATTGTTTGACCGCCTCTGTGATCTAACGGTCTGTTTTTGACGATGATTATGCGAGGACTTGGATTTGATTCCCAGGGCGAGCATCTTAAAGTGTGTTTTTTTTAACATAAAAAGCTATACCGAATATATTTGTGCCGGTTGGCAATAGGTTTGTTACCAATTACATCGTGAGTTGGCTAAATACCTTTGTTTAACAAGGGAAGCTTTGCTTGTACATTTGTTTACCTCTTAGGGAATGCGGGCGTTAAAATTATTTTACTTTATTTATAATTAACATCAAGTATTTTATTAGTTACTAGCTGTTCCCGCGAACTTCGTTCCGCTCGTTCAGTTTGTATGGGAAAAATTAAAATGTTGTTTTTCCCAGTTTCCTCACAATTTTCAGCCTAATCGGTGTAGCCGTTCTCGAGTTATAAATAGTGTAACTAACAAAACTTTCTTTTATATATATATAGATTTGCACCCCGAATTAGTTTTACAGCTTCAGCTATTTTTCCGCAATGACGTAAGTGCTTGTCATTTTTGTGTTCCACTTTTAAAGTTATGAGTCTGGAAAAGTTTAATGCAAATGGCATCTCAACATTAGGGTGGCAACAAAATTTCTTCTTTGTTTTAACGCGATGTTATTTTCTTACCAAGAAATTTGTTAGCTAGTTTACTTAGGGTACCTCAAAAATAAATTAGAACGGTCATAAAATTAAACTCATTTGTTTTTTAAAGTGGAAATAAGAAAAAAACATTTCAGTTTTAGTAACATTTTATGAGTTTTTAAATATTATTTGAATTATTTTGCTATTGCAAGAATTCTTCCGACGAATTGATTCTTTGTCATTCAAGCTTAATTAAAACTTAGACACTAGTTTGAAAATTTATTTTGCTTAAGCTTGATCGCGTTAAGTAACAGAGCTAATGAAAACTACAGAGAATTGCTCAACGCTAAGTCTGAAGGGCTTAAACCTAATCCTTTCGAACAACGCCTTTCAGCGAATTTACACTAATAATGTACTTGTAGGTTAAGCAGAGTACACATACCAGCATGAATGTTGAGGTTCAGATAGCTGCCAAATTTTCTTCTGACTGTCACTTGAATACTTTCTATAACTTCTAGATAATCAGAAAAAAAATATTGTTAAGCAAAAGTTAAGAAAAAGGTGCATTATTTTTATCTTGTATTCATTTAGGTTTTTATTTTAATTACAATGATATAAATGGTTAAATGAAACACAATTTCAATTTGAAGTTTGTTTTGAAGGCTATCTTGCTATTTTATTAAATAATTACATAATTTAAAAAAATGAAAATAAAAAAATAAAAATATTACAAATATTAGATTGTTATGGTTTCAAAGAGGGTTGGTTCAAAAGTTAATTAAAAGTTACTTTATTTAATGTTTCTTAAGCTATTTCATTTTAATTATAAATGGTTAAATAAAAGGCAATTTTGAGAGTTAATCTTGCTATTTATATTAAACAAAAACTTTTTAGATCGTTATGGTCTTAAGGAAATACTTAGATAATATTAAATAATATGTGATTTTATGACATACGTTTATATACAAGTATTTTATGATTTGCCTTGATATAATATAGTGTTTCAATTTATGAATTGGTACACATTTGAGTTTCGAATTCGACGTTGGAAATGGTAAGCCATTTTTTAAATCCAAATCACTGATAAAATTACAATAAATCTTTTACTAAGTAATATTTTTTTTGTTTTAGGACACGTGTCCTTCAAATGGCAAAAATTAAAATGAATATGTCTTGCTTTAAGCATATGAAGAAATGTAAAAATCCAAAACTGTTTAAGGTTCAAGAGTCTCAGACACTAATTCTAGTTTTCCGTACAGATGAAAAACTCCTAAATTTTTTATAGTAATTTTCTACACAAGAACACTACCATGTTATAGTTCAGTGAGTTGGGTCACATGTCAATTTACTGCACAGTTTAAGTTTCAATTTAGACACGCACTGATAACGTGTTATCTGTCTGAAAGCGTTGAGAATTTCGCCATCGAGAAATTCACATTTTTATTTTCTTTTCTTAATTTAACTAAACGAACTTTTTATAAAAATAGGCAGAGGTCCAACAAGGACACCCTCCATTATAAGTCACGAAGTCCCACAATATGGAAGGTGGTAACCGTATCGCCTATCGTATCACGATTCGTTTAGATCTTTCTGGTTTCCCCTTCATTACTTTTTCAACACTAACACTCATTTTCAATGTAGTATGTTTAACTAAAAATAAATACGACAAAAGTGCCATATAAATAGAAGTGTCCAAAGTGTGCACTCGCCTTTATATATTCCATCATGGAATCCCTCCGTTTCAAACGTTTGTTTATTGTAATGAATTTCCCATGTATATTGGATTTTACGCTTCTCTGTTCTTTAAGGCTTTTGTTTGGAGAAAGTTTGAACCCTTTTTATACATTTTGATGCGAGATAATCAGCTCGAAACAAATTATACGGCTTTTGGGAACACTAATTAATTTGTCCTGTACGAGCTTTACCCGAAACTTTTTCTACGTGAATTATCATTAAAAATGTAATTATGCTTTTTTATATATGTAGGGAGTAATATTACAAATGTTTATGTCTTTCAATGTTTCTAATGTATATCTGATTTT
This sequence comes from Calephelis nemesis, assembly GCA_002245505.1. Classification (NCBI taxonomy): domain Eukaryota; kingdom Metazoa; phylum Arthropoda; class Insecta; order Lepidoptera; family Riodinidae; genus Calephelis; species Calephelis nemesis. Next base: position 103,389 of record NJDD01001088.1, on the reverse strand, counting down.
TTTTTACGGAAAACCACTCAAACTCCGCCATTTTAGATATCATGATGTAGGTGCCAAAATAAAAAAATCTATATATATATTTCAAATTCGTAACCTACAACCTGGAGTCTTTGAAAATGATACTCATCTTAATATTATTAAAATGGCTAGCCGCCATTTTGGGTTTTAAGATCCAACCCATATACGTAATCATTCCGGTGCATCCGAAGAATGATATCCGTGCCAATATTCTTAAATTGGAGGTAATTTTGGATTTTTAGTGGGTGCCAAATTGTTTAATCTATGGTACTCTTATAATATTTGTATGATGCTTAAGTTTTTCAATATTTTCTATGCCATTATTTTGAAAAAAGCACAAGTTCACCGTTTTGTGTTTCGTAATGGATGCCAAATTGTTATTATCGATCTGTTTTGCCTGCGTTAAAAATAAAGTATATATGAAAAATTAAATTTAAGTGTACTGTTTTTATTTTAAGAGAAACCAGAGTTTTGTGTCAGTTTTATGAAGACTTATTCACATCCTTGATTTTATTTTTTTTATTTAGACTCGTTTCCAATTTCAAATGTATAAGGGCAATGTAAACTTGTAAGCCACACCTAAGTAATTGTTTTTTTAAGAGGAGGCAAACGAGCAATTGGGTCACCTGATGGAAAGTGCTCACCGCCGTCCACGGACATCCGCAACACCAGGAGCATCACAGATACGTTGCTGACCTTTAAGGAATAAGTACTCTTTTTTCTTGAAGGTTCTTGAAGTCATGATCGTTTGGGAATACCGCCTTCGGTAACTGATTCCATAAAGGTGTTATGCGGAGAAAGAAATGTCTTGGAAATCGCACAGTTGTAGATCGTCATGCACCAAGATGATGGGCATGATACCTTAAGCTGTGACGCGATGTCCGAAGGTAGAAATCAGAGGCTGGAATTAAACCAAACAACTCCTCAGAGCAAAAAAAATCGTGTAAAAATATAGATATATATAATTTCCTAGAATCTAAACTTGCTATTGTAGAATTCCATTGTATTTACACGTTTTTTGAAGTTTACACTTGTATTTATCCACTGTATACATTATTTAACACTTTCTGTTTGTTTCTGTTTTTACAGTATCATCAGGGCCTTGAAACTAAAGATTTAACTACTAACTAAACTAAAGATTTACGTTCAATACCTATCTTAATGTCAAATCTTAATATCAAATCAAAAATTTTAATATCAAAATGTTAGAGACGATTTAAGATTCACCATAAATTTATAAAAATACTGAAAGGCAAGTAAGTAAATGACAACACACAAAGAAGACTCTTAGTTACTAACGTTATGTAAAGGCTTTTTACGGCCGCACTCACAGAAATTATCTTTTAATCACTCATTAGAGAGACATTTTCTCTACAAAATTGTGACTTGACAGTATATTAAATGTTAGATAACGTCTGTGAGTGCTACAGTTTGACTCTTACTTAACTCGCCAGACAACTTAAGATCTAAATCGGTACACAAAATTGTTTAGAAATTACATTCTTACGAACGTATAAGTACCTGAGCCCTCACAAGCCCTTACGAGAACGTCAGGGAAGTTCATAACAAAAATCAAGTTCGGATATATTAATTTTTCATTTGCTGAAATAATGTGAACATTTTGAAATACCCACATATATTTATATCATAATTCCATAAAAAGGCTTTGTTGGTTATCATCATGTTTATTTTGTTTGTTAAAAAACCAACAAACCAATAAGAACGAATAAATGTTGTTGTTGTTGTGAAATTGAAATAAGCTTTTATGTTATTATGTAGATATCTAGACAAAGATTCTTGTAACGCGTCTATATAATTCTAAAAAGGCCTAGTGATCTGGCGTCGGAATTGACTTGTTCAAGTCCCGGGTCCGATCCCCGGTTCGGGCTACAAAAAAGGGAATAATATGTATTTTCAATTTTTTAATAAAAACAACTTTAACCGGGATTGAAAATGTGCCCTGTTAGCGATAACTTAGCAACCTATCACATTGTGGGACTTGGTGTCTTCGGTTGACCGCCTCATTGGTCGAGTGGCTAGCGTACACGCCTAACTACACCGATCAACTGTTAGGCTAGGGTTCGGTTCCCGAAGGGGGCAGGAATTTATGTGAACATTTGGAAAACTGCATTTCCGGGTCTAGGTGCTTATTAAATTTATTTCGGTATCTATTTAAGTATTTCTAAGTATTAGAATCGTTACCCATAACACAAGCACATAATTTGTTTACTTTGGTGTTAGATTCAATTTGGTTAAAAACACCTTAGATGCCTTGGCACTTTCTCTGCCTATTAGACAGAGACAGTGCCAAGAATTGTGCCAGTAACAGTATATCTCATACAGGCGTGAAAATACTTTTTTTTTCGATCAAGACTTAAATCTTTATTTGAAGTAGGATCCACGTGGTTATTGCTTCTTTGTTATAGCCGCGGGCTAGCACAATTTAAACTGTAATCTAGTTGTCGCAAGAGATCATGGGCTGTATTTCATGAACATTATCTTTCACACGCATCTGCTCGTTCGTAATAAATATTTAATCACATTAAATGTATCCTGCTTAATTCTGTTCCAGTTCATGTTGTTTTTTTAACATTGCAAGAATTAAAACGGATTGTCTCTACGGTTTAAGTGTTGGATTTGACTTCATGAGGTCCCGGGTTCGAATCCCGGGTCGGGCAATAAAAAGAAAATGTGGTTTTCCCAATTTTCTAACAATAAAAAGGTTGCTCGGGATTGGATTTGTGTCTGGTTTGCGATAGGCTTGCCATTTATCCCACAGTGGGACTTACTTTCTTCGGCTCTTGAGCCTCTTCCTATATTTTCGGGGATATGGGCGTGATGATACTTTTAAAAAAATACGATTGTCTTATGCGATTCTTTTTAATGTTTAATTGCTTAGTAGATTCCAAATTCGTATTTATATAAATAATTTAAAAGAGTATTTGTTTGTATTTTTAAGCTCCGAAGGAGCGTTGTCATAGTTATAGAAATAACAGAGTTAATTTTAAAAAGCGGCAACCTGCTGCCAAAATTGTTGTTTCGCCCGCGTAGGCGTTCATTTAATTACATATTTTCTTCAAAGACATTCATCGCATTATGGATCAAATTGGATTTTTATAAAAAAAGTAAAAAGTATCTTCACGCCCATATCCCAAAGACGTAGGCAGAGGCACAATTGGGTCACCCACGACTAGCCGAAGACACTAAGTCCCACAATGTGATAGGTGGCAAGCCTATCGCCAACCGGGCACATAATATCCAATCCCGAGCAACGTTTTTCTTATTAGAAGTTGGAAAAAACTTAATTTTCGTTTCGTTGGCCGACTTGGGATTCGAACCCGGGACTTCACGCAGTCAAGTGTTGGACTGAAGCGCTAGACCACACACTTTTGTCCTTTAAATAATGGGAACCTGAACCAAAATAAAATACAGAGCGTAATTCTTAAAAAAATATTACCACGGTGAAACTTAAGAGAGCCATCCAATTAGGTTTCCTGTATATTTTCGATTCCCAAAGGATGCATGCGTTTGTATGATGAACGTTTAGTCAAGTTGAAATTAGTCACAAGTTGCTTGATTGGACAAAATCAGGTTTAAATTATCCAAAATTAGTCATAAGTTGTCAGAAAAAGTCATCAGGGTCAAAAGTAAGCGGTGGCCTCATTTTTCAAGCTCATTTAATGAGATTTGGCGGCAAAGAGTAAATACATGATACACTAAAGTCCGCATTTAAGTACCTGGGAGTTTGTTAAATTTATTCTGGTATCAATTTAGGTAGGTATTTCTATGTATTAGAATAACTAATTTCCCCGTGTTGGTTCGGGCTCCTTTACAGAATAGACCATCAGCCTTCCTGCCAGATAGCTCGTAAAAGGCGAGTAAAGGCTTTACCGTCACTAACACCGTGACAATTGATTAGGTGGTATAGTATCGCACTAAAACTTGTAAAAACAAAAATAAACACTTTTACATTTCAATATTACTAGGATATACAAACGTGACTTTGATGGGTTAGCATTAATTTTAAAACGTATGTAAGTATCTTCACGCCCATATCCCCGTAGGGATAGGCAGAGGCACAACCAGGGCACCCACGACTAGCCGAAGACACTAATGCCCGATTTCACCAAGAGCCCCTATAATTTAGGGAACCTTTTAACGTTACTTATGGGACTGTTTCCATATAAAACAGTCCCCTAAAACACGTTAAAAGGTCCCCTAAATATAGGGGCTCTTGGTGAAATCGGGCATAAGTCCCACAATGTGATAGGTGGCAAGCCTATCGCCAACCGGGCATATAACCAATCCTTAGCAACACTTTTTTTAATTAGAAAATTGGAAATACCACATTTTCTTTTTGTTGCCCGACCTGGAATTCAAACCTGGAACCTTATGAAGTCAAGACCAATACTTGGACACTAGACCGCAGAGGCGTAAAACGTAAAAGATTTTTGCATTTGTATTGCACAAGATAATGAAACTTCAGTTGGTTTATTGATTGGTCAACTATGATAGTAAAAATTCACCAATGAACGCCGTAGATGTTAATGGTGCGTTGATATCTAAGAGACCTAAATCTTAGGCCACGTGGTAGAGGAAGAGGTGGTGCATAGAACTTTAATTCTATATGATTAATATGACTGTCTAAAATACAACAATACAGTAACTTAAACCACTAGATTATTACTATCAGTTAATGGGGTCGTCACTTCCCGACACCGAAATCAACAGATACCATGTATAAACTTTGTGATATATTAGTTGATAGAATAATGTCAAGTTAGCATGCATTATATCAAATTACTTGGTGACATGTATTCATAGTCCAACACGTGACGGATATAGACAATAGGTGCAGTGGTGGGAGAGACGGCGACAATGGCAGGGAATGTTAATTGCAGTCGTTTGTCGTGACACTGACTAATGTTGACGCTTGTCACACGAGAATTTGGATTTGAGACACACGGCTCTGATAAGTAACAAATCTAAAATACTTTCTTACGAACTCCAAAGTTGTTGAAGAGCTATTGAAGGTCTTATGGAAAAAGTTTTTTTTATGAGAATTGGAGGCAAATAAGCAGAAGATTTCCTGATGGTAAGAAATTCACGCCAAAGACACCAAAGATAGTAATGGTGCGTTGCCAACCTGAAGCCGGGATGTTAGGCCTCGAGCAAAAGTAAGTTTACCGGCTACCTTACCCTTCGAGTCAAAACACGGTAACGGCAAGCATTGGTCGGTATGGCAGCAGGAATAGGTAAGGCACTGGTACCAATCCGTGCGAGTCGCTGCGATACTCTACCTCCTAGTAGGATGTCATGGTGTTAGTGACGGTAAGTCTATGATGCCTTTTATGAGCTTCCTGGCAGGAAGGCAGATGGTCTATTCTGCAAAGGAGCCCGGGCCAACTCAGGGAAAATGAGATCTCGTTATACTGCTTATTGTTCTTCAAATATTGATACTTATAAAATATGTTATAAAATTTTATCAATTACGTAGTAGATTCTAGTTGTTTGCTTACTACATCAGGTTCAAAATCAGAAAAACTTTATTTTCTTGGACATTTGATATTTTATATTTGGTACTTGTGCTAGTTGACATTTTTATAAACTACCACCGGATCGGAATAGCGGCCACGCATTGAGAAAATCCGATGAAAGAAACTAAGCGGCCTTCTCTTTATTCCAAAATAACTGTAACATAATTAACTAGAAAAAAATATAAATTACAATTTAACGTGTCAGATGATTAATTTAAATAAAAGTATATTTTTTTTGTAATCTATCATGGGGAGTAGTTCATATATACTCACCTTCAGATATAACATCAGATTTTTAGGTGTGATGCCCATCACCTTGATGCGTGGTAATCTCTAACTATGTGATTCCGAAGACATTATTTACTTCATCACACCTTTGTGGAACCAGTTACCAAGGCTGTTATTTCCAAACGATTGTGACTAAGGCACCATTCTAAAAAAATCGGCAACGCTGCTGTGATTCTCCTGGTGTTGCGGATGTCTAAGGGCGGTGGTAATCACTTTCCATCAGGATCCCCACTTGCTTGTTTGCTTCAAAAACATGACATCCATGTGTGGCATATTTTTCGTTGGATAATGTATACTTTTTATGGTAAGGTAATTAAACTGAATTCAAAGTTTTAAAAATAGATACATACCGTCATGTTTTGTTAATCACTTTTCCATGGCTGTAAAACCTGTTAGGCCGATTTTAGTACGTTGCTTTGAACTCTTTTTCTGTTACGGTACGTTCGATAATAAAATTACAGGCAATTCCTTGAATTTTGCCACAAAGGCCTGTTATATGTAATATCAGAAAGAGGTTTTATATGTCAAGTTAAAAAACATTCTCATCTTTGGGTATACGCAACGTATGAAAAAATACTTGCTCACATGTAAATAGTATAAAATAGAGAGATAGTTTGTTTTATACTGGATTTAAACAGTTTTAGTGCATAAAAATATTATTTTTTCATAAACTCTGTAGATGGTCTCAAATCAATGTCAAAAAATTAAACTGTATTACATATTAGGTACTCAGGAAAGACTAGTTGGATATTGCAAAAAATTGGTTTGGCCATGTTAAAATCATTTGCTATCTTTAGAAAAAATATTATCAAATCGCAATGTGGTACAAAATGTAATAGTTGATCTTAGTTTTTGCAGTTTTTTTTTATATAATATTGGAAGGCAAACAAGCAGACAGATTTCCTGATGGTAAGAAATTTACGTCGCCAAAGGTGGTAATGGTGCGTTGCCAACCTGAGGCCGGGATGTAAGGCATCGAGCAAAAGTCAGTTTATCGGCTACCTTACCCTCCAACCGGAACACGTCAACAGCAAGCATTGACGTTATGGCGGCAGGAATAGATAAGGCGGTAGTACCAATCCGGGCGAGTCGCTGCCGAGACTCTACCACCTAGTAAAATGTCACGGTGTTAGTGACGGTGAGCCTATGTTCGCCTTTTACGAGCTGCCTGGCAAGAAGGCAGATGGTCTATTCTACAAAGGAGCCCGGACCAACACGGGGGAAAAATTTTTAGTTAGATTGTTTATGTTAACCTACATTATTTCTATTATAGGCCCGAGTGTGAAGAACAAAGTGAATAAAAATAAAAAAAGTATGTCTTGTTTTGACAAGGTCGTCAAGGGTTTATAAAAGTGAAGTGACCGAAGAAATCTCTCAAACCCTTTCAAAATCGACCCCTTCAACAGAATCTTACAAACTTATGATGAAAAAAGTTTTACTATTTTCAAGAAGCCAGTTAATCGTCCTTATCTATTTTTGCTATAATCTTATAAATTTTCTACAACCCTTCTCGTGCTGTGCGTAGGCGATGACATTGGTAAGTTTCACTGAATAATAAACTTGTTTTTGTCTGACTTTCAGAGAAATGTTATTAAATAACCAGCTCAATCTTGAATACCCCGCAATTTTGCCGGCTGCAAGCAAATATATAAAACTTGGCAAACAACACATCACTGCCCAGAAAGTTTTTTTTTTATATGATTCTATTTTAAAGGTATTTATGGGTATTATTTATAATTTAAAATGGGATTAAGATATAATACCTTTGCTCATTTTTAACCTCGACGCAGAGGGAAAGTTTGACGTGTCTGTCTGTCTGTGTGAGTTTTTATTTGTATTAAAGGTAACTTATGTGCGAGTGTTCTGAGACATATTTGACGAAAATCGGTTAAGCCGTTGAGTTAAGTTGGTTAAGTTGAGGGGGGTGAAAGTGGGGAGATTAAACTATTTTTTTACTTTTTAAAAGGGAAATTAAGTTCTTGTGTTATGTTATGTTAAGTTGTGTGGGTTTTTTTAATTTTTTATTTAATGGTTATTAGCAATCCGGTTTTTATATTTTCCTAATGATACTTTTGTTTCTATGTTTATTTAAGTACTTATAATTGTAAAACATAGTCCCAAAGTAAGCAAATTATATGCTAGTGTTATAGATGTTAGTCAACTATATTAATGTATAGAAATACTTACATAGATACCAGAATAACTTAAACAAACACCCATTACGTGAGAATGACTTTATTCAGAATTTGCTCAAATTTTTAATTTCTAGTTATTTATAGAACGCTTTTACGCAAAGAACAATTGCTAAAGTCGTGCAAAAAAATTAAAGCAAAAATTAACGACCGTTCAAATTCACTTTTTACAGTTTGCGCACTACAAATGATATTTACCAGCTGTGCCTCTTTTTATTTTACCCCTTTTCTTCTTTGAAGTAGCGCTTAATTACAAATGAAATAAAACTTTCGTCGCCCTGTGTAATACTATTTAAATGCTCCATTTTAAATTAGCCGTGTGTCTTAAGATCTTTGGGTCCTGTGAATTTAATCTTGCAAATGGAGTAAGATTTACCGGTAGCAATTTACCAGTATCTTTATAATTTGACGACGTTTTGAGGTTCATGTTATTAAGTTGGAAATATGAATGATTTGCGACATTTATTAAAAAGAGTTTTGGCTTTTTACCACATGACGAGAACCATAAACTGCCTGGAGAAGCAAAAGATATTATTTGAATACAATTATTATCCATCTTAAACTAGTTGACCCTTCAGGTTATGTCCTGTCCAGTTGTCCTGCTATTTTTCATGTGGTTTTAGTAAAAAATTACAGTGAGTTACCCTTATCACTTAGGAGCATGAAAAATAGATCTTGGCCGATTATCAGAAATACTTAAAATGCTCACAAAATTTCATGAGAATCGGTCAAGCTGCTTAGTAGTACTACGTTAACGAACAATGTGACACGAGAATTTTATTAATAAGATTATAATATTTAACTGTTAAAATATTATAATATTTGCTGTTTACCTGTAACATAACCAACGTTAGAATAGTTAGGTATGATTTTTACTCAAACTTTTGCCCCCATTTTAATTTTTAAAATAATAGTGTAATATGTTTAAACTAAAGTCTATCTATGTTAATTTTTGTCAAAACCGATCCAGCAATTCAGCCGTGAAACCGTAACAGACAGATGGAAAGACAAGCTTTCGCATTCATAATACTAGTATGTAGGTACGGATTTAAACTTAAGGTACTGGAAGGTGATCGTACTGCTTCGGAGTAATCTCTGCTAAACAACCTTAGGGTCAAGTAGATTTATTCATTTAGAACGTGAGTAGATGTACATAAATAACTTCAAATAAAAATATGACTTTCCTGTCTTTGGTGATATAAAAAGATAAAGCAGGGAATTTTCTAGACAAACGTATCTGCGAGCAAGTCTGCAGTCATGTTGGCCGGGTCTTGCTACTATAGACGTTTTTTTATAATATTGAAAGGCTTGAAAAAGTAAATTACAAGGCTGCGATGGTTCAATAAATGTACACTACAACTGTCTTATTAATAAACACGACGTAAATTACGCTAAGGTTTAGCCTGGTATTATAGTCTTTATTACACTGCAATACAGACTATAATATCAACTTAATGTTACACCAACGTTAGTCCACGTTTATTAATAAGACGGCAAATGTATACGCTAAGTGTATAAATGTACCTATACGCCTGCGATGGTCCTAGACTAGCAAACCTATTACAAATGCGTTAGCTGGTTTTACCACCTAAAATCTTATGGGACCCAAAATCCTAATACACTAATTATCATATTTACAACTGACTTTAAAAGAAAAGGTTATCAATTCGACTGTATGATTTTCAAATTAGTTTTTGCAAGTTTTTATTATGACCTGACCAGTGGCTTTTGATTTATCAGTACATAGTATAAAACAAAGTCGCTTCCTCTGTCCCTATATCCTTTTGTATGCTTAAATCTTTCAAACTACACAACGGATTTTGATACGGTTTTTTTATAGAGAAAGTGATTGAAGAGGAAGGTTTATGTGTATGTTTTATACCCGTGCGAAGCCGAGGCGGGCCGCTAGTATTTAATAATGCATACAATTTGGTGCATACTTTTTTCATGCACAAGCATTCATGCATTGCTAAGTAGAACTTAAAAACTACTAGTGGTAAACAGTACAGTTAAAAATATATGCAGAGAAAAATCCAATCATATTAAATAAATAATGCCTACTCCTTAAAAACTTTAGTAAGTACCTCCACCGAAAAACAACACTCTTAAAGTCCGAATAAAAATCTAAATCTCAGTGGAATAACCCTTCAATTTCAATCAGAATACATCAATTGTAGCCCAGCGAAGTTTCTCTTCAGGTTACATTTTATTCCCAACACTCAAGCGGAAAGCATTTTAATCGATATCAGAGCATGCTCTAGAATCGCTAAGTTTGCGAACCAACATTCGAAGTAAAAAGGCACGAAAGGTAAAAACTTCCAAGTGGCAGGCTGTTGCCTTTCATCGCAGTAAACACTTATAATATGCGATACTGATTCTGTCACACGTTCACGCTTTCGTTTTATTTATCGTTCTATGTGACTTTATTCGAAATGTTTGCTTTATCTATGCTAATATTTGTAAAAGCGAATTCTTTCTTGGCGCAGCGCCAACCTTTTATACAACTAAAAGTAAAAATTAATATATTTATAGCTAGCACCGGCCTCGTAAAAAAAGAAGTGAAACTTGTATAACTTATGTTGAAGTTAAAAGGTTTTATTAGACTTTTTAAAAACAAGTTTTTATAACACTATGAAAGTTTTAATGCTAGCAAATTAATTTTTTTGATAGAATAGCTTATTTTTTCATGCTTCACATTATTTTGTTGTTTGAAATTAGAAAAAAAATATGTATAATATATCTTAATAAAAAGTATGTTTTTCGTCATTTACTACTTTTTAATGCATTAATGCAAAATCGATTATGGTAACATTTCTATGGAAATCAAGTTTCTCGTTTGTTGATTTAATAATAATAATTCTGCCTATCGCTTGTTTATTTTAATACTATGTATATTAAAATCCAACATGTATACAGGTAAAATTGAAATTGAAAGGGCAACAACATACGAACCTTAAAGTTTGTGTGACCATAAACCGTCTCCCTTTTTCCTTGGAATAGTCTTCTGTAGTGAGTAAGAGTTGGGTATCAGGTGGATTTTTTTAATATAATGGAAGGCAAACAAGCAGACGGATTTCCTGATGTTAAGAAATTCACGCCGCCTAGAGACACCAAAGGTGGTAATAGTGCGTTGCCAACCTGAGTACGGACTGTTAGGCCTTGAGCAAAAGTAAGTTTACCGGCTACCTTACCCCCCGAACCGGAATACGTCAACAGCAAGCATTGGACGTTATGGTGGCAGGAATAGATAAGGCGCTGGTACCAATCCGGGCGAGTCGCTGCAAAACTCTACCACCTAGTAGGATGTGTTAGTGATGCTAACACTATGCTCGCCTTTTACGAGCTTCCTGGCAGGAAAGCATATGGTCTATTCTGCAAAGGAGCTCGGACCAACACGGGGAATGGAGTTAAGAGGAGTTAAGTGGAGTTAAGACGATAAAAGCATCCAGAATCGCACCAGCAAGGTATCACAATATATTTTTGTATTAACTTGGAAGTCAAGGACAGAGGGCCTACAAATATTTTATCTGACTGACTTACGCTGCAGCAGTATGGCACTGACGATCAATCGCTGTCAATGTTTGAAGAGTGCTATTGAGAACAAAACGCAGGGCACTAGTTCTCATAGAGAAATCCTACAGAAACAGGGCTGGTAACCCTTCTGGGTTTCTGTAGGAAACAGGGTTACCTTGTTGGCGTACTGAAGGTTTTTCATATAGGACGAATTTCTGAATTAACCTCTCATCTATTATCTCCCCCAAAGAACATATGAAACTTGACAGTGATCTTCAGTGATCTTTTTTATGAACTCATTTCCCATGGGAGGAATCACTAAGCGAGGAGTGGTGGCTGCAGGCGGTAGGAACTGTACTGTTAATTCCCTGACGTCGTCGATAATAATTATGTATCTGAATGCTGTGGGTGGAGCTTGACTACTTTGTGTCGCAGATTTTGACTAGGCATGGCTGTTTTAGGCAACGTCTTAATAAACTGAAACTGATAATAAAAAGATTGCTCATGTAGTGCAGCCAGAGAATCTTGTGATCACAAATTATGGGAGTTTGTTTGTTCAACGATGGCCGAAAAGTGATGTTAGACGGTAGTGGTTAGATTGACCCCAATTTCATGGAGTCCTTAGTAGTAGTCCAAGCAACTTTGCTTCCTAGAACGAGTTTTCGCAATCATGGCTAACCGATCGCTAAAATTTTACTGACTACTGTAGAAATTTTAGGAACCACTTTATAAAGATTTACTGTGTTTTTACCTCTAGTTCCAGAAGGAGGAGAATACCTACAAAGACATGCTTTTTTCATAAAATTTGTAGGTAATAAAAGGCACGCTATTTTGCAATACTGTGCTCCCAATATATCACCCCAAACACCAAAAATAGGAAAGGACATGGTAGGTCATGAGCCTGTTAAAAACTTTTCACGTTAATTAAACATCAACGTCCTTACGCACTAGGATAAAAATTGAAGCTTGTGAAGCCCTAACAGAATAAGTATATCTTAAATTAAAATAAAGATAAATTGTTATTTGAACTACAAATGGAAATGGAATGTTACGTACATAATGAAATTTATGACTACACGCAAATTCCCATCCCGTATACCTGCCTAGCATGAACATTTTACGATTTCGAGTCGTTAAAAAAAAAGACAAATACGAAAATAACATTCTTATTATTATTTTTAATGCAATAGATGACTGGATTCGAATCAATGAGATCAGATATTGCATGGGACAGAAGAAAGGCTCGGTTTACCCAAAACAATGAAAAAGGGTTGCGCCATTGGTTCGGTCATGTGTAAAGAATGGCAGATGAAATATTTACAAAAAATATATTAAGCAAATGTGGGTAGATGTATATAACACGGAAGACCTAGGACATAAGACATTCCACTATCAAGTCGCTCGGGCTGTAACCGAGCATGTCACCAAAAGTCTCCGAAACGGGTGCGTTGGCTTGAAAAGAGTAATAAATGTGGGAGGACTTAGGCAGCTGTACAAGGATTGGGACATTTAACACTCGATACTTTCTGTTCTTGAAGGGGCTGGCTTAACCATATTATGATATGTGAAGTTACTACAAGGCACTTGAAACGATTTCGATACATTTTAACCTTGGCTGTTTTGTTACTTACTTCAGAAACTTAATATTCGCATCACCTCCACGACGGCAGCGAAACGGCAAAGCCATACATTTTTACTGTTAAGCAGAATTTGCAAAATTAGGGTCGGTAGAGTTACGCTGTGTAGATTCAGAAGCTTGGCTCTATATGAGATCTGATATCATTTCACAAGGCCAATCTTATGTGGTCGCCTTAGCAATATTTTAAATGAAATATTTTTGTGGGATTTGTATTAAAGTTTTTAAGTTCTCTTTTATTGCATGCAGGTACGTGACGAAGGTAACGTGTTCTATAGATGTTTCTTTCTGTGACAGAGAGTGTTCAAATTTTTTACTTACAAACTTATTTACAGGGGGACCAAATTATCTGTTTGGAAAACAGCGTTGCTAGTGTCACATCTACAGTTTCTGAATGGGGATTATTGCTAGAAAATGGCGATAATAACAACAACAGACTTATAAAAAACATAGTTTTTTTATGTTATAAGAAGGCAAACAAGCAGACGGATTTCCTGATGGTAAGAAATTCACGCCGCCTAGAGACAACAAAGACGGTAATGGTACGTTGCCAACCTGAGGTCAGGATGTTAGGCCTCGACCAATAGTAAGTTTACCGGCTACCTTAAACTCCAAACAGGAACACGTCATAACGTTATGGCGGCAGGAATAGGTAAGGCAGTGGTACCAATCCGGGCAAGTCGCTGCGAAACTCTACCACCTAGTCAGATGTCACGGTGTTAGTGATGATAAGCCTATGCTCGCATTTTACGAGCTGCCTGGCAAGAAAGGCAGATCTATTCTGCAAAGGAGCCCGGACCAACACGGGGAAAAAAAATATTAAGAAATAAATAAATTAATAAAGAAATTTCTTACACAGTGATCACACTTTAGAAACTGACACCGGGATGACGTTTCATGAAACAACAGTTCAGTTCTGATTCTGATTACTGAATATGAGTTGGTGTCACTATATCTTTGTAATTTTAAAATTTATCTGAGATTCATGTTTCAAATCTAGTCTCTCGACAAAAAGAGGATGTATCTTTCTTCTGACTCTGACACCGGTAGCCTTGTTGGTAACTTTTTAATTTAACTCATGCTCACCTTTCATGAGCTGCCAAATAGGAAGGCAGTTCTACTCTATACAGAGGACTCAGAGCAACACGGAAAAAGGTCTTGCCTAGTTTCTACTTTACTACAACTTAGCTTTTTTGTCGAGACCTTTCGAAATAACTATTCGAAAAAGCCACATATCGTGCTAGGCCTACTGTTCCCAACCGGGAGCTAAATAAAACGTATTTACGCCAATAAACAATTTGGGTCGCGAATATAATGATTTATGAATGCTAATCTTTTTACATAAAAAGCGGGAGGGTCGCAAAGGTGTTCCCAAGTAATGGAGTTCTCTTGTTTTGGTTCTGTGAAGTTTGGCAACCCCTTGACACGGTTCGCAGATTATTTAGATCGTATGGCTTGAAAAAGTTTTGTGGATGACTGATATATGGGACTTGGAAAATAAATATTTGTGCGACATTTGCTATTAACTTTGGATGTGAAGAGGTTATTATAATTTTATAATATGTGGTTTCGTTTTACGAGATTAGGGCGCATATAATCCGTTGTATATATTTTCGCCGAGTTGGTCCGGGCTGCTTTGAAAAATAGACGAGTAAGGTAGCCGGTAAACTTAGTTTTGCTTGAGGTGCAATATCTTGAGGGTATTTACAAATTCTAACTGCAAGAAAAAAATTGTTAATCTACAAAATTACAAAAAGCATCACCATATGCTATCGGTGTTAGCAACCCTACTTCTATTGATAGCACCGTAACATAAGCCTAGCAAAGCTTACGCCGTAGACTTTACAAGGATTACTTTACGCTTAATATAATAAAAAAAAGTGCAGTAAGATTTTAAAATATTTTTTACATAAAATAATGCAAAACTTTCAATACTTATGAATTTTCTATTCGTTTCTTAAATCCTGAGAAAAAAGATTTATTTTTCATACAAGCTGACGTACTCCTCGTCTCTGACCGCCTCGATACCGTCTCTCTAAATTATTTGTATGAAAACTTTCAACAGCGCCTCTGTTGGTAACTAAGGAAAATACATTTTTAGACCAAAAGTGTCATAGATTTCGACAAGTAACTTACAACGTACGTACTACGTAATCTATACCAACACATGGTATAGGCTCTGATATTTACAGTGCCTCTTATTAATTTTCTTTTGTTTACTGTCTTTTTAGAAGCTTAGAGATATCTGTAAGCTTCTTGGTTGTATACAATTCTGTCTCTTTTATTTAAGAAGCAATTCTAAAGTGAATTTAGACGTATTTACGAATTGACCTATAAATAGGAATAAATAGGTTTGTTTAATGGAAATAAATTTACACTGTAATATATGGTGAGTATAGTATGATAGAGCTTCTAATTCCAAAGTAAGCAACTTATATGCTTGTGTTATGGGTGTTAACAAAAAATACTAATACATGAAATACATAACCATAATAATATAGTAATAATAGTTATAATAATATTTATTACAGTTATAATAATAATAGTTATAATAGTAGTTGTTGTATTCTTGCCTTTAATTTTATTTTGTAATTATTCGATTTCCTATCTTGCCTGGTTGTCTGGTAGAGATTGCTTTAAGCGATAAGACCGCCATTTGTACATTTTTGTAATATTTTTGTTCTGTATTTTATGTTTGTGTTTATGTTGTACAATAAAGAATAAATAATAATAATAACCATTTATGTAAAATGGTATGGTGATATGGTTGTGATATGGTGTAATGATATCCATATATCAGAATAAATTTAATAAACACTCAGATCCAGAAATTCAGACACCTAAATGTTCATCACACAAGTGCCTGCCACCGTCGAGAATCTAACCTGAGACTCGTGGATGGTTAATAGAGTCAGGCGTGTACGCTAATCCGTCGATTAAAGTGGTCGTCAAATTTGCTACTACTGTATATAATAATTTGAGCACCTTTCACGCGAAAGGTGCTCAAATTAAGTATTTCCCTTATGTATATCACAATTTTGAGTAATAATAAAACATTATGTTTAAAATAATGTAAGACAATTGCCACTGTTGTCTAGCGGTCCGTCGTCTGAATTGACTTTTTGAGGTCCCAGATTCCATTACCGGTTTGGACGACAAAAAAACTAGAAAATGTGTGTTTTCAATTTTCTAATAAAACTAAAGTGGTCGGGATTCGATATTTGCCCGGCTGGCAAATATCCGACTTATCTTATAATATATAAAAATATTAGACATACCACCTATCACATTGTAGGACTTAGTGTCTTTGGCTAGTCGTGGGTGTCCTGCATGTGCCTCTGCTTACCACTTTAGAAATATGGACGTGAAGATACTTAATGTAAAACAGAAATTATTACAAAATCTTTACATTGCAAACACTAAACATCTATCTGTCGCTTATCTCCTGGGGATAAAAAATGAATTTTGTCGGAGAAGCTGATCGAAAGTATCTTTCAAAAGAACAACACATTGTTTTTGCTGTCGCCCGCTGTGACAACCGAACAACCGAACTCATTACAATTGTTTTTCTGTGACATTTTCGGAAGATATTTCCGGACGCTACTATTGATTTTCTTTTGCTTACTGTCTCCTTTTATTCCTTATCTTTGCAGAACGTTGAGTATACTATTGTTATGGGATAATTAATTGTTAACTATTGCGATAGAAATCTAAAACTGAAGTAATTTTGTAGCATTAGAAATTAGTCTTGTTTGTTGATAGGGATTTCAAATTTTTGGAATATTTTTAACTGAACTCAAAAAAGTAGGATCTTCTTAATTCGACTGTATATCTTTTTTTGTATGCCGCTACTCAGCCAATAGCTAACCGATTTTTTAAAAAAAATACATGATTCCGAGGTAGTCTCATATTATTTTTATCATGATCCGAATAGTTCAGTACAAATTTATGCATTATTAAATGTAACTCAAAAACTACTAGGAGGGTGCTAGGAGGAAGATGATCTAAAAAAAGAATGATCGAATCGTGACAAGGTACCCAATGAAATTGTTGGGAGTCGGTTTTTGCAGTTTAACTGAGCTATTTAATTTTAATTTTTCAATAAACTATTAAAATTAAAGTAAGTTTTGAGATGTTCGGATTAAAACCACCGTCTTACAATTTCGCCTTTATAAAGTTAGTCATAGCTGTGTTCCGAATGGGACCCAATGAAATAGCTGGAGTCGGTTTTTGCAGTTTTACTGAGCTTAATAATTATTCAATAAACTATTAAAATTAAAATAAGTTCTGAGATGTGCGGAATAAAACCACTGTCTTACAATTTCGCCTTTATAAAGTAAGCCATTGCTGTGTACTATCAATTCTGATGGTATTTATTTTCAGGTTTCCAAAAGTGTATTAATTGTTTTATTTCTAATACCTATAACCCAAAAATACTGATTTTATAACGAATTTTTTCGCATCTTTATTGCACCTGAAGATTGTGGTTCACAATTTTAAAAAATTTACTGGAATCACCTTTATTATTTTTAATGATTAAATTATTTATTTATATTATTATATTTTTAATAATAATATTTTGTTTAATATAATTTAAATAAAAAATTAAATATTAAATAATCACATTAATAAATAATTCTTAAAAGTAAGAAGTAAGATCTCTAGCTACGGTCATCGCAGCTGAGTTTAAACCAAAAATTTGATTTCGGAAATAAATGTTGGTTAATAAATTAACCATTTTACACTCATTTTATTAAAAAAAACAATTTTGTGTTGTAAAAATAACATGAATTCTAATAAATATGAAATTAGTATTTAAAATCATAAATATCTTTTGTAGGCTTTATTAATCATTGTTAGAAAATTTGAATGCTAATTCTGGAAGCTTCCTTTTTTTCTTGTGTCGTATTACTTTTTATTTTTAGTGTGAAAGCAACAAGCGCATGGCTCTCTTGACGGTAAGAGATAATCGTGACCTATGGTTACCATAGGTGTTACAGGTGCGTCACTGACCTGTGGTCGGGATGTCAGGCTCATTGTGCAAGTCTACCGACTACTCTAACCTCCAAACTGGACTACAACATTCATGATGGTGGCAAGCAGAAGTAAGGCGGTGGATCCCTGCCCGAACAAGTTGCTTCACAGCACTTCATTACCAGTGCTGTTGTTGTTGTGTAATCCATTACCTATGCTCGCCTCTTACGAGCTGCCTGGCAGAGCGGCAACGGACCCTGATCAACACAGGGAAAACATTTTTCAATTTATTCGAGTATGTAATGTATATTTTAATGTTACCCATATATATTACATCATAATCACAAAATACTCACAACTCTAATGCGAGGGATCTTTAAAGATTGATAGCAAATTATCAATGTTTAATTTCAGATTTGATTTTTGAAATACTTGTGATATAACTTGAACTTTTTAAAAAAAATATTACAAGAGCCACATTACCAAAAGCTTTTTCCTATTTTCCACAGTTCAGAATATTTTTAGAGTATTGTTTGCAGTCAAAGTGACATTCTCTTTTAAACTACAGTTCCTTTACCATGAGTTGGTATAGATTACGTTCGGTAAGATACGTGTCGAAATCTATGACACTTTTGGTCCAAAAATGTGTTTCTCTTAGTTACCAATAGAGATGGTGTTCAAAGTTTTCATACAAATAATTTACAGAAACGGTAGCGAGTATAGTAAACTTGACAAGCAAGGGCTCAACCCTATATTAATACCAAGATCGAATAACTCATTCTAAATATCCCATTATCAACTATAATCCATCAAATATTATCTATGATTGTGGCTAGATCCATTCATGTGATTTGTCCAGAGATGTTTATAATTTATTCACAAACTTTCGCATTTATAATTAGATAGTGAACGGGATTCTACATTTAGTTTTAAGCCCAACCATCTGTATTCATCTCAGCATTATTGTATTTGAAAACCACTTTGTATGTACGGCTTGTAACTGTCATCTAAATACACTTGCACGTGACGTCAGACAAGGATGGGGGAATTCATAACGGCTTCAATTACGTCGAATGCAATACGTATCCTGCTGTTGGATGAATGTAATATTAGCCCCAGTATAATACGAAATTTTCATACTAAATACCAATTAGATACATATTTGATGTCGGCTTTTGGTAGAACTTCATCTAAATAAAAACGTCGTATTGCACTCCGGGAGTGCTAGCAGAAGCGAAAACTTGGATAAATTAATGTTGTGCATTATTGATATTTTGGAATCATTAGGAAATAATTTTGCACGAATTGCTTTAATTATCAGTATGAATGTACTACCATTTATGTAGAATACAATATTCATTTATTGCGCTATCGTACTCAAACATGACAACACGAACATTCGCGCAAGCGCCCTGCGCCGATTTTCGAATTTTTGTCTTTCGAATCAGGTGACATGTCCTGACGCGAGTTTAGAAGTTTTAACCCATTCCAAAAAAGGGCGCAATGCCGCTAAAGAAGTTTTCACTTCAAAAAAGAATTTTTTTACAACACTACTTTGGCTAATCTTAAGTTAGCAATCTTGAGTGAACTTCATCTAAATGAAAAAGAAAAAAATTACGACACTGTGTTGGCCAATATGTAACTTTATGGTAACATGGTTATTTCATTTTTAGATAAATAATTTATTATGAATTGTGGCTATTTAAAATTTGTTTGTTATTGTTTTTAAAAGCACCACTATCTCGCTAAATGTTGTTTCCCAATAGTCTAAGACATTTTAATTTTATTTTAAATAAGATATTTTGTATGTAATATATTTATCTGTCATTTAAAAAAAATAAAAAGCATCTAGGATTTTTTTAAGCAACCCATTTAAATATATTTTCTGTAATACTAAATTTGCTATAAAAACGGTTTAATTCTATTATCATCGGTGTAAGTCGATGTAGGTTCCGATTTTGTACTGTAAAGAAATTCCCGCTTTTCGATACAGCAGAAGTAGTTCGGACTAGAGCAAAAGTAAGTTTACCGGCTATCTTATCCTCCAAACTGGAACACGTCAAAGGCAAGCAATGACATTATAGCGGAAGGAATAGGAAAGGCGGTGGAACCAACCCGCTGCGAAACTCTATCACCTCGTCAGATGCCACGGTGTTAGGGACATTTTACGAGATGACTGGCAGAAAGGCAGATCTATTCTGCAAGTGAACCCGGAACAACGCGGGGAAAATGATAATTTAGCACCCCTAATTAAGGTGTTCCAGTAAGAACTTTATTATTAACTTTACTAACGAGGACCCGTTTATAGTTGTAGGATAGCACCTACAACTGGAAGGATAAATTTGTTAACAACTTTAATTAAGTTAGTTCATAATTTGAATGCATTTGTTTATGTCAGTTAATATTAGATTTGAATATGGAAGTTAAATATTCATATTTTCATTATATTATAAATGCCAAAGTCTGTTTAGGGCTAAAACGCTGGATCGATTTTAATAAAATTTGAAGTGCGTGTACTTGAAGTTCCTAGTTCAAACATAAGCTACTTTTTAAATGAAAACTTCTTTATAATATATTGGTAACAATTTTAATTAAACTATATTACAAATACATTTACAATTACAAATATTTATAAATACATTTGTTTATGTCAGGTTCATACTTAAGTTTAATATGGAAGTTAAGTATTTTTATTTCCATCACTACATAGTAAAAAACGAAGTCCCTTTGTATGCTTAAATCTTAAAACGACGTTTTAAAGATTACTTTTGATGCGGTTTTTTTATAGATAAAAGGATTGAAGAGGAAAGTTTATAGTATGTATATTTCTTAACCGGAAGCGGGACACTAGTAACATTATAAATGCCAAAGTCTGTTAGACTTTCGATCGATTTTAATACAATTTGAGGTGTGTGTACTTTTAGTTCTGAGTTCAAACATAAGCTACTTCTTTTAAATAAAAACTTCTTTAGTGGCGTTTTTATAGTAGGTAAAAGGAACGTGATCTGAACGCAAATTCGTAAATCGGAGGGAGAGTAAAAACCATTGTATGATGCGCATTTCATACTTTGATTTTCGTTGCGCCGGCCCGTATGTCTTCAATCTACCTCACACCGTCGCTGCAGGCTTAAAGCTTGAAGATCTCGTAAGTGATATACATTTTGTTGTGTTTCCAAACAAAAATAATTAAATTAATATCGTATTTTACCACATAAATTATAACAATTTTATACGAATATGAAATGTAATAATATAACTACAATATAATTGCAATTTAAGAAATTTGTCAAAAGTATTTACCACATGATATTTCCCCGTGATGGTCCGGGCTCCTTTGCAGAATAGACCATCTGCCTTTCTTGCCAGGCAGCTCGTAAAAGGCGAGCATAGGCTTATTATCACTAACACCGCGACATCTGACTAGGTGGTAGAGTTTCGCAGCGACTCGCCCGGATTGGTACCACCGCCTTACCTATTCCTGCCGCCAGAACGTCAATGCCTGCTGTTGACGTGTTCCGGTTGGAGGGTAAGGTAGCCGGTAAACTGACTTTTGCTCGATGCCTTACATCCTGACCTCAGGTTGGCAACGCACCATTACCACCTTTGGTGTCTCTAGGCGACGTGTATTTCTTGCCATCAGGAAATCCGTCTGCTTGTTTGCCTTCCTATAACATAAAAAAAACATAAATTACAGTAATTTTATAAGAATATGAGTTATACTAAATGTAAGAATATAACTTACAATATAATTGCAATTTAAGCAGTTTATCAAAAGTATTTCCTTACTATTCCAAAACATCAAAATTCATAGCTTTCATTTCTGCCGGCAATCCCGGAGTGTAACCCGTTGATTTTTTTTTTCAAAAATAAATTCACAAAGGATTATTCATAAAGGAGAATAAAATGTATATGAGAATCTTTTTAACGCTGACTAAAGCTCGGTTCTTAAAAACAGCTTACCGTAAGCCGTTAGTATAACCATTGGTAGTTTGCCTAAAAGCTCATACTTTTACATAATATTTTGAATTAACAGTCGATAACGAACGATCGTAGTTAGATTTTTTACTATTCGTACAAAAAACTACCATTCGTAAGCAAAACTACTCGTTTCTTGAACGCTTAAGTCGCGAGTAAAAAGCTAGTTGAATAAAATTTTGCGAAAACATAAGAGAGTATACAAATGAAAACAGTGTCATGAGCAGCCTTCACGCCAGCCGACTTCGTAGGCCTACTATTAAAGTTTTGCAGCTGTTTTCCTACTTAAATTTTATTAAAGCTAATGCAATTCCTGCATCGTAAGTATTTTTATATCCGTCTCTAGAAAACAGCCAAGTCAAAGCTCCCAATAAAAATCTTTATTGCCTGCTTGAAGACTAATCTAGGAAATAGAATGTAGGATTATTCCGGTAGTATTTTCATTCCGTCTAGTTTGTTTGTCCCACACAAAAAATAATCCTACAATTAAAAAAAATGTCAATAAACCCCACAAAACCTATAATAATGTAGTTAAGAACCATCTCGATCACGTCAGCTTTCATACAAAAAAAAACGTATTGAAATCGGTCTATCTATTCAAAAGTTATGATGTTACAGACACACACACATCAAAACATTAAAAATAAAACACCTCTCTTTTTGATATGCTTTATATGAACTGCAAAGATTACAAAATGTAATCCCTAAACTATGTTGCATCAGCTTCTTTCTTCAGCCCAGTTCTTTCTTCAGATACTTGTCATCAGAAAATTTGAACAGATCTATTTGAGATCAATGTAATGATTCTGAACGCGATGGGTAGACCAGTAGGCATTCCAGGGTTGTTTCTCCTATCTTCGAGTTCCAATATCAGATCAGCTCAATTGTACCAGCATTCGCTAGTGTTTTAACTTAAGGTCTCACATGTTCAAAAGTGAAATAAACAGGTACCAATAGAGCGTCTAGTATCCATTTTCTTGCTCACACACGCACACGCATACACATACACATGCACACATGCGTATTATATAACACCCCTTGTAATGTGTCAGGGTTAAAAAGCCAGCCATTGACCTTTAAGAGTAAAATTGGGCTTGTCAACATTTTTTGAATTGCTTTAAAAATTTGATTTTTTTAAATACATTAAAACATTTTGTTTTAATTATCTACCTTTCTGCCTATTTTTTATTTGTAAGTCCTAGATATCGAGATTTCGCAATAAATAACTAAAACTTTTTTCGTTTGTAAGTATTTAATGATATATGTATTATATAATAATAATTACAACAATATTGATTTTGCATAACTGCAAGCATACAATTTGCTTAATTGAGCATTTGATTAATTTGTTTAATTCTATTTAGATATATTTATTTACTTTACAAAACAGGTAAGTTAAAGCGTGTAAGATGCCATTAAAATTATTACGGGTAAGTACAACAATAAGATTTCAAAATGTAACAGTCATTTTGAATTAGCGCCGCAGATGTTTGCGAAACCTAAAAACGGGGTAAAAGATTCCACAAAGATATAATAAGACTCAAATCTATCCTTCCTTATTTCCATTGCAAATGAGAATGTTAAAATAAATTTCAGGAAATTTCAACCAAAACAATTCATACTAAAATTGCTTTTCTTAAGGTATCTTAGATATTAAAGTAAGATATTCTAAAACTTAATTTTATTTGGGGAGATATGTTTTGAGAAAGTTTTCCATAATTCATTTACATTTGTTACTTGGAAATATTACTGCTCTTATTAATATTTGGTTTGAGCTTGAACATTTGTTGCCACATTGGGAGTTATTTGTACGCTTATTAGAGTTACGAATTAAGTTTTATAATTATTGTGATTTATTTTATAATCGGCCTAAAAGAGAGAGAAATATACATCCAAATTGATGAAATTAAGATGTGTGTTTGTGATATGAAAAAAATAGCTACTTGATAATTACACCTGAATAATAATGAAGGATTTATATTTATATATTAGGTTTCCTTTAACAGGTCGTCCAAATTTCAATACAAGTTGAAACATTCCATAAAAATATTTCAATTGTTGTCTTGCTATATCATACTTATTACGAGCCCTAACGTTACCAGCTCGCTTTTGCAAATGCGCAGAATTCAACTGAATGCTTTATACACACATGCATCTTATGTTTTGCCTCAGTTAAAAATAACAATTTGTCAGTTGATAGAGAAAGGCGTCACTTTGCGGAAGTCGATACTTAAATTATAATTTAAGTTTATTATTTGCGATTTCCTGCAAAAATAAATAACACTGATTAAATCGTGACATACAAGAAAGACAGCGGGTAATTAATGGATTGGACTTACCATAAGTCAAAGATGCCAAATATGTTTATCCTGCATCACATACAACACACAACATACACAACACACACACACACACATACACACACCAATATATTGTTTTATGAGTATCAACAATACAACCACTTGTAAAATCTCATCAAACCTTTCGCTTTGCAACCAGCGTATGAGCAGGATACTTCGACTGTATTCCATGAAGTTCATGGACAAAATATTTTTTATTTCATTGTGTGGTGAGTACAGTTTGTACTCGACTTCCGTGGAATGAAGTCGAATTCTCCTGATGATGTTTCGATTGCAAAGCGAAAAGTTCGTTAAGTTTTTAGTCTTTCCAAAGTATGATGAAGTTGTGAAAATCGCGACGTTGGCAACACATTAGCCATTCAAAAACTATCCGCGATCATTTGCTTCTAACAAGTTACGAAACGTTTAGTGCACTGAGGAAATTTCATGAACAATTTTGTTACCATTAACTTTTTTACGCTCAACAATTAGTTATAAGATAGAGTTTTGTAAGTTTACTAAGGGTTATAAATACAATTAAAAATTAAAACTACCTTTGTAAATTTACAATCGTTTAAGTGCAAATTTATAAATTCTTTGAAAAAAAATACAATGTAGAAGTTATAACAAATTTTGTGAAATTAATGCACGTATGTTTTATGTTGTAAAATGAATTAGCACATGGCTCTCCTGGTGATTAGAAATATCTGTGGCCAACAGACACCATCGATTTATAGGAATATCTGTGTCCTTCGGCCGCAATGTTAGACTGATTGTGCAAATCTTTTGACTATCCTACAGGACTGAACAGGACAGTGTCAGTGTGGTGGTTTTAACAAGCAATTGAAATAGGCAATGGGATTACATTATGCCTGATATTCAAATTTTTCTTTAACTTCAATTAAGTTTTGTGTTAGCAACCAGTGATACGCACAGTTATAATTTTACTGCAATTTAAAACAATAAATGAAAGCAGTTTTAATAGTATACATTTCTATGAAAAAAAATCTCGAATCTAAAACAAGAATATATTGTGAAAATGTTTAGACATTTTGGTAGATATTCAAATGAACATACCACAACGACATTTGGCATGCAAATAGTCTATAGAAGAAGATCCCAAATCATCTACTTATATAACTAAAGTACGCGAACAAAGCCACAACAAAAAGTAGTTTCCTATAATCGACTACTATTTGTAGCTCTCCAACAATGTTAGTGCTAAATATTTGCATAACTATTCCACTTAAATGTGACATACTGTGCCCTCGGCAGATCGTCATAAACGTAAAGTAGTCCCTTCCACGCGATTATAATCCCTATTTCCCCAACCAAAGCGTCAAATTCCTATACATAAATCGTTGTATCTCTTCAGTCGACCGTAAGTACCTTATTCTGACAGTTTTCCAAACGCTTAAGGGCCTTAGGGTCTTCATACATTATAGTTTAGAATAAGCCTTCTTGCGAGATGAAATTTTAAGTGCTTCGGAAATGTTGATCCAATGCTTGTAATTTAATTTTAGATCTTAACAGTGACTAACGAGGATACGATATCCTTTTACATAGACTTAGGGAAATGAAATTGTTTACTTAACATATTGTTTCAAGCTTGGTAGCGTTTCATTTAATTTTAAAAATATCTTTACGCTCTCATAATCGAAGAGCAAGGCGAGGTGACCATGACTAGCGGAAGACATTAAGTCCCACATTTGATAGGTTGCAAACCTATCACCAAACGCCAAACCGATTCACCAAATTTTTTTTTTAAGAAAATTGTCAAAAAAATTTTTTTTGTTGCCCAACCCGGAGATCAAAACCGAACAAGTGCACGATAGACCACAGAGGTAATATATTATTTTGCTTACATATTTTATCGTAATTTCATACTTTTCTATATTTTTATCATAATATTTTCCTCCTTATTATTTCTATATACAATCTTAGTCTAGCTGTCAGCAAATCCAAGGGCGACGAATTTAAAACCAAAAATGGGATTCAATCAACACTCTAGAATCTAGATATAGTCAGCAATTTCGCAATTTTATAAATTCAACCTCATTCGTTGGTTACAATACAAAAATATGTGAGAATGAAGCTAAGTCAATGTCGGGATGACACCTGACTCAAAAACCCGTTCCCAGAAGGCTGAAATTTTGAAGACATATTCTTTCAACAGTTTGAAAAGTAAATTTAAACTCTCAGCCACTTCCAGCTTAAGGGGCGTGAAAGGACTAATGTTATAAGACTAAGTACTATTGAATCATTAGACTGAACGGGTTTCCACGAAGCTAGGATTTTAATATTATTTTACTTTCAGTCTATCATGAAAAACCGTTCGAGCAGGCATCCTACGGCTAAATGAATACCATTTTTTTTAACATAATGGTTTACCTTCATAACCTTAATACTTTTTTATTGTATTTTTAGACGAATGACGAAAATAACCCAACCCGCGTGATGTTTTTGTGGTATTAGGTGAATACGAAAATATTTTTACAAACGAGATGTTAAAAATAACTTTCTAAACAACTCTTACAAATTACAGATATTTAGAACATTTATTCCTTCTTTTCCCCACTTTGGTACAGAGCCATTAATATAAAATTAGCATAGGACCGATTACGAATCTTCCGTCCCATTGTTGGAGTAAAAAGGGAATGGCTTTTTCTTGTAAAAAGATTTACTTCAAGAGAACAAACATTTATAACGTTTAGTACCTACTAAAATCACATAATGGTGGATCCAACACACATTGTCTAAACTTCTTTTAGGTGAATCTAAATAAAATTATTTAATTTGCAAATTTTCCGCTAAAAAATGTGTATACGTATTATGGAGTAACAAAACAGACAAAATAGTGCGCTAAGAATGAATTGGACTTACCGGAAGCTAAAACTCCCAAATATATCCAGCTCCACACAATACACACCACTAAACTGTTTAATTAGCACCAACAATACACATACTACTAAAAACTCAACGTACGTTTCGCTTCGTAACCGAAGCATCATCAGGAGAAATCGACTGCACTCCACGAAGGTCGAGCAGATACATGTATCTGTATATATAAGTATGGATTTCCGCAAAGTAACGCCTTCTTCTATCAATTTTCTTTTAGGTGTCTGCTATCTTTTACCAATATATGTAACAAAAACAATAGAGATGGAACATTTTCATGTTAAATAAGTCAGTATATTCAAACTTTAGTTAAAGGCTCTGTCGCATACAAACTTATCTGATAGCACTTAATGTGCTTTGTCTCTTTCTATTACTTGCATTTAAATATGAAAGTTGAGAAAGCGATAACTTAAAAGAAAGTTAGTGCGCAACAGATTTACTACCAATATTGTGTAAACTAGATGTTGCCCGCGGCGTTTCCCTTCGTGGTTAACTGTCCCAAGGGAATATTTTTCGGGATATAAACTATTCTATGTGTTAATTTAAGTTACCCTCTATGTGCATGCTAAATTTCATGAAAATCGGTTCAGCAGTTTTTGCGTGAAGGTGTGACAAACATACAAACTTTTGCATTTATAATGTTAGTAAGATTATTGATGTAATCGAAAAGAAAGGAGTTAACAATTTAAACACTACTCTCTCATTTGTATCCTCAACACCTCAGATCGTCGTCAGGAGAGGTAAAATCGTACCCTAACCGCAAGAGAAGAAAATGTTTATTGCCAACCTGTTAAAGCAAAATAATAAATGAAGTAATGATATATATCATCAAAATATATACTAAAATGTAAATGCACAAAAGGGGCTTAACAACCACCAGAAAATGTGCTTTTAATAGTTTTTAAGGAAAGAAGGGTTTTACATTTACGAATTTCACTAGGAAGTGAGTTCCATACCTTTATAGCAGAAACTGAGAATGAGTGCGAATAGACAGCTGTATGACTTACAGAAAATTGCAATACAGTATGGACATTCGAATGATAGAGTGAACTGTGAGAATGAATAAAAAGTATCTTGAAGATAATAAGGAGACAATAGATTGAAAAGAGTGTTGAGCAGCATGCGAAAAATGGTAGATTTTCTGTATTGTATTTGAAATTTTCCATCGTTGGCGCTTGGTGAAACTTCTAAATATTTATGTTTTTACATGAAGAAACACTTGTATTATTTAGTTTTAAGTAAGTAAGTAAGTATCTTCATATCTTCGAAGAGTAGATTAGGTGGCAAGCCTATCGCCAACAGGATACACATCTAATCACGGGCAACAGTTTTTTAATTAGAAAATTGGAAAAACCATTTTCTTTTTTTTTGTTTCCCGACCCGGGAATCAAACACAGGACCTGTTTTAGTCCCGGTATAAGCAAAACCAGTAGACAATTTATAAAATAATTAATCAAATGAGAGTGATACGCTAAATTTTTATATTAATTTTGCCCTTGAAAATTAGTCCGAACATATTTTGCTGAAACGAATACAAAGATTACGCAGCTTCTTAAGGGCCACTTGCACATTCCCGGGTTACATTTGACACTGAGTTAAACTGTCAAATATAAGGTGATTTAACCCGAGTTAGACGTTAACTCAATGTTAAAGACTTAAACCAGGAACGTGCAAGTGGCCCTAAGTTTATTAAATTAACACGAGTTAAAAGAGCCATGTTAACATATACAAATCGCCTCTGCGGTCTAGCGGTCCGAGTGTTGGACTTGACTGCTTGAGGTCCCGGGATTAAATCCCGGGTCGGCCAACAAAAAGAAAATAAGATTTTTCCAATTTTCTAATAAAAAAAAACGTTGGTCGGGATTGGAAATGTGCCCGGTTGGCGATAGGCTTGCCACCTATCACATTGTGGGACTTAGTGTCTTCGGCTAGTCGTGGGTGCCCTGGTTGTGCCTCTGCCTACCTCTTCGGGGATATGGGCGTGAAGATATATTTTTTTAACATATACAATACATTTTCCCCAGTTGGTCCAGACTCCTTTCCAGAATAGACAATCTACCTTTCTGTACCAGGCAGCTCGTAAAAGTCGAGCATAGGCTGACCGTCATTAACAGCGTGGCATCAAAGTAGAGTCTCGCAGCGACTCGCCTGGATTGGTGCCACCGCCTTACCTATTCATGCCGCAAATACAAATCATCTTCAAACTTTAGTCGCAATGCGTATATAGTAATGGAATCAACAAACGCGTCAACTGTCCGCTGCATTGCATTTCGGCAGGGTCTCCATGTGAGGCGGGATATAGGAGTAAATTAAATGGCGAGTGTTGAGATTATACTGAGTGTATTTTAATAAGTACAGTGGTTATATAAGGAAAGTACATTGTTAAGGGATGTACACACCACAGTCAGCGCTTGACATTGACGTCTTCTGGTTCCGATAAGGTATCCGCTAAATTTTATTTTGTTTGAGGCTTATCATCCCGGCCTAAGGTTGGCAACGCACCATTACCACCTTTGGTGTCTCTAAGTGGCGTGTATTTGTTTCCATCAAGAATTCCGTCTGCTTGTCCGCCTTTCATCATCATAAAAAAATACAAT
This sequence comes from Calephelis nemesis, assembly GCA_002245505.1. Lineage (NCBI taxonomy): Eukaryota > Metazoa > Arthropoda > Insecta > Lepidoptera > Riodinidae > Calephelis > Calephelis nemesis. Next base: position 73,422 of record NJDD01001088.1, on the reverse strand, counting down.
TTGAATAACACATCAACACCAGTGCATCAGACGCAAGTCTGCTTAAATCTGGTTGAAGTTAAAATCAAAATTCCAAAAGATTATTAAAGAAGTTGTTAGCAATTTCGCTTAAGCCACTAAGACTCACCGTATTCGACAGGAGTACACAGTTGGTATGCAAACTGAACGGTGGAAGTTAGACGCCGGGGCATTTCTAACCACCCACCGATGCACGAGCAAACTAAAGTGCCTCCCATAAATTTCGCTGTTGTAAGTTTAAGCGTGCACCTAGAGTACTTTCTTGCTAGAAGTGGCAAGTGATGCTTAATTGATTTCTAATTAAAAGGTATTGGTCCGCGCTTCTTTATAGAATAGACCATCTACCTTCTTGCCAGGCAGCTCGTAAAAGGCAAGCATAGGCTTACCGTCACTAACACCGTGATATCTGACTAGGTATTAGAGATCTGCCTTACCTATTCCTGCTGCCATAATATCAGTAATTGCCATTGATGTGTTAAAGTTCGGAGGATAAGGTAGCCGGTAAACCTACTTTCTAAGTCAAGGCAAACAAGGCACCATTACCATCTTTGGTGTCTCCATCCGTCTGCTTGTTTGCCTTACAATATCATGAAAAAGGTGATTTTAAAATATTAAAAAAATACTACCCAACCTAACCCGAGCAAAGGCTGGAAATAGGATGAAATTAAAATAAAATACGGGTATAAATTGTAATATCAATTTGATAAGCCGTTGAACAAGCACACGACTGTTGAGATTGTGAAAGAAACTAATGGAAACTACGATGTGATAGGTGCGGCGCTTTTCTGTAGTCTACAAATTACTCCACCACTTTGTCATAATATGTTACTGTCATTATAGAAGCACGAATAGATAAGGCGGTGGATCCGTTCCCTGGCAAGTTGCTTCACAACCGCCGTTGGTCTTGTTGTTAGTGACATATTTTAACCTTTGCTTGCATTTTACGAGCTGCCTGGCAGAGAAGCAGATACTCTTTTCTACTTAGCGAACCTAGAGCAACACGACGAAAATCTACAATCCAAAGTACACAGATTGAGAAGTAGACAATATGTTTTATGAACTTCGGACTAACAAAGCGATTACTTTTTACCAAAAATTTTATTTAATTGAAATGTTCACTTCCAGCGAACGTAGATCATTGTAAAAACTTTTCCCCGAAGGCGTATATTTCTCTATACACGGGCTTCCCGGTGTCTAATAAAGTGGTCACAGTCGAAGCAAGATTAACAGCATCGGTTTATTACAGGTGGTGATAGGTAGTACATCCTGGGGGTTTTATTCATATTTACGTAGATTCCGGTTTGCTATTCGCTCTTGTTGAAATGTTTGCTTCATATTGATGCGTTTATGAACTTGTAAACGTTGTGGATATTTATCGCATATTTCGTAATGTTAGTTTTTTACTACATATAGATATCTTCACGCCAAGTCCCTTACGGGGCGGGCAGATAATATCGAGTGCCAAAACTCAAGATCCTTGCAGAACTTTTGACTTCCTCCACATTCATTACCTACCTTTGTCACACAAACAAGGTTTCGGAGATATACACATATATAACATATCTTCACACCAAGCAGAATGGTGACGCAATACAGGCAAAATATATTATTTGGTGCCTTTAGGTACCGTGTGTTACTAATCATCTGTAGTATCTATATCCCCGAAGAGATAGGCAGAGGCGCAACCAAGTACCCTCGACTAGCCGAAGACACTAAGTCCCACAAAGTGACAGGTGTTAATCCCAGCAACGTTATCTTTATTAGAAAAAATTAAAATACACAATTTTCTATGTTTTGTTGCCCGAACGGGGATCGCACCCGGGACCTGAAGAAATCAAGTCCGACGCCGGACCGCTATACCACACAGGCGATTAATACTTAAGTATTATTTAAATATTCATTTGTTTATTTATTCTATAAAAAAACTCAAATCGCTTCGTCTAATTTTAAACATAGCGGCGTTTAACTTTTCCTGCTTATTTCCATTAACTTAGCCTTATCAAATTATTTCGTTACGAAATTAACAACATTTTTCAATTTTTGCCTAAATTCAATGTAACTTTACATAATGAAAGCAATTTTCATCGATACCCTTGATAATAATAGGTAAAAGCTTAAAGCTTAAGATATTGGACAATAATGAAGCTGTTTAATTTTGAATACGCTGGAGATGTTTCAAGGCATTTGTGCTGCAAAAATTAAATTTAAAAGAATAATAATTATAGCACCACTTTCCTATAACAAAAGAAGACAATATTTTTAAAAACGCGTATGTTAGGGGCTACGATGACACACACACACACACACACGCACGCACACACACACACACACACAAAAGGATTGAATACATAGAGGTTCAAAACCTTCTAGTGTTGTGAGGGTACACATCAAATATTATATTTGTGATCTATCACATTGCGGGACATGACAATGTCAAAAAGTTTAAAACTTTCAACTTTCCCGACTTAACCTTTATGTGATGTAACAAAGAACCATTTCGATCTCGTCAGCTAGTGTGTGTGTGTGTGTGTGTGTGTGTGTGTGTG
>NJDD01001088.1:39002-66901 GCA_002245505.1 Calephelis nemesis | reverse complement strand
ATAAGGCCGCCTTTGTGTATCACTTAGTTTTTAAGTTTCTTTTAATGTATTTATTTTTATGTATTTTGGTGCACAATAAAGAGTTATTCTATTCTATTCTATTCTATAAATCCAAACTTGTAACAATTTGACTTCGTTCACATTGATTCAAGACAGAGTCTTTACTGATGTTACGGGTTGTCAAAATTTGCTATACTCGCTACCATATTTTTAGACCAAAAGTGTCATAGATTTCGACACGTTACTAACCGAACGTAACCTATACCAAGTCATGGTAAAGGCTCAGTTGTTAACTCTGGTCTTTATCCGTCTGGACTGTAGATTTAATTCAAATGTAATAATAATCGGCAGATGGAAACAAATCCTCCAAGGTTACCTTTGTTAGTAGGCGTCTTGACAACCATCGAAAACGTCTTTAAATAAGAATGTGAAACCTCTAAACGCTTATAGCTTGGACGTTGAGAATACTTATGATAAAACGGTGCTACGAGCTGGAGGGCAGCTTGAATACCCACTCATCAGCCCGTTTCGCACTTGGCAACTGTATGATATTGTCTGGAGTTACTATTTGTTTATCATTTGTTTATGTGTTGCCTTTTTTTATATCGAAATTTTAGTAAATACTAAAATATGCATGCAGCTTCGCCTGTAAGTCTTTGGTACGTCTTGCTTCAACATGCAAAAATTCAGCTTTCGTCTAGTATTTTGCTCCAAACTGAAAGCAGTGAGCCAGTAGACATTTTGTATTTCCAACTCTTCATCCACCATTTATTTGGTGTATCAATAAAAATAACAAAAAGCCAGCAGATTTTGGAGTGAAAAAAGCAAATGTCTTCACGACCGGAACCAAGGGCGTAAAAATATGTTCTTACTTTTTATGTAAAGTAGAATTAGGCAGAGGTTTAACCATGGCACCCACTATCATTAGGAAACATTGTTTAGTTCCACAATGTGATAGGTGACAAACCTATAGCCAATCAGATCCTTATAGAATCACAAGAAACTTCTATTTTTATAAGAAAATTGAAAAACTATATTTTTGAATCATGCAACCGCGCATTGGAGCCTGGCCTCATTCAGTTAACGCTAGCACCGGACCAAATGTTTAAATTAAGTAAATAAATAATAAACTATAAAACTTTAATTTTGTTTCATCGCAGCCAGTTCAGTACATAACAACCTACAATACCTACCTTGAGGGAAACGAAAGTTACGGCCATTATAAATATGTATTTCATCTATAACGATGAATCCTCGGTAGCTCAAATGGTGAGAACATTCGTCATTTAGATGTAAGGTTACAGGTTCAAATCCTGCCAAGGGCGAGATTTTTTTTTCTTTAAAATTTATACAAACATATAACAAATTTCCCAGTGCTATTACCAAAATAAAATGATAAAGGCTCTTCCAGAATCCGTAAACATACGAAATAATATAGAATAATAGTTAATGGTAAATGATTTGACATTCATAAAACTATTTCCTTACGGTAAATAATATCGAAGGAATTCGATTAAAATAAGCAGATATTAAAAAGTTTAAAAAATTATTGTTACTTTTTGGCGTTTTAAGGCCCCATACTTTGTCAGCCAGAAGAGCCAATCACCGTACTCCCCCGTTCCATGATTACTATGAAATATTGCGCTCCAAAGTAAACGTCTTAAGCGACAAATCACTATTTTTGACACTATAATAGTAATTTGAAAAAAAGTATAAAAACTGAAACTCTAATCTTTTAAGTATAATACTTGTTTATGTTAAATCTGGTGTCGATATTTTCATAATTGAAGTATACAGTTGGGTTTTGGTTTCAAAAAAGGGTTAACATTTTTTTCTATCGAGCAAAGTGAAATGAATCGTGTTTTGGAAACACGATTTCTGTATTTATTGAGTGTTGATGTTTGCAACACATGTATTCGATAAAAAAATAGATAAGTAATTAACTTAAAGACAGAGCAAAATATATTCTAACTAAAAGTACCGACGAAAGAGCATAGAAAGAAAAAAAATCTGTAGACTGATCAAACGGCGGCTATGATTAAAAAAAGCGAAACTAGGTAGGTACAGTAAATAACTAGTTTAATAATATTTTATGCGGTATACCCGTTCCCAAAATAGAAAAGCTTATAAGGATCTAACACCGAGAAATATTACAAACACTAAGCCTTCGTGATTGGAAGCGAAAAAAATTACGAAAAAAATGCTCCAATGAGCGGTATGTAATACGTTGTAATCCTCTTTGATGGCACGAGCCGATATCCCACAATTGAATTTTTTGTTATGGAAAAGCCGGCAAATAATTGTGTTTTATTCAGCCTCAGTTTTTTTTGCAACGTATCGGCATAGGGCAACGACTACTTGTACCATTAAATCCTTCAATCAAACATGTCTTCAACTAGACAAATCAAGGTGAAACATATACAGCTGTAATGGGAAAATTTAGAACCTATTCGAAGCTACAAATATTGAGACTAAGCACACAAGTTTCAGCGAATTCGCGATATTACATGTTTTTATCTCTGTGGTCTAGCGGTCCAGATGTTGGACTTGACTTCATGAGGTCTCGGGTTCGATTCCCGGGTCGAGCAATAAAAAGAAAAAATGGTTTTTCCAATTTTCTAATAAATAAAATATTGCGTGCCGGTTGCCGATAGGCTTGCCATCTATCACATTGTGGGACTTAGTGTCTTTGGCTAGTCGTAGGTGCTCTGGTTATACCTCTGCCTACCTCTTCGGAGACATGAGTGTGAAGATACTTTTAACTCTGTAGGTTATATGTAACTTTAAACAATTATTCTCTGTTGCATTTCAGGTGCCCATAGGTAAGAAAATTAATCATTCAGACTAGACGGCAATGTCGTGAGTGAATTACTTGGATTGGTGGCATGGTCTAATTACTACTGCTACAAAAACCTCAGTGCTTGACATTGTAGTGATCCTCAGTTAACTTCCGCAAGAACTTAATTTCAATAATGCAATGTTAACATCTTTAGAAATTGCAATGTGTTATAATAATTAATAGAAACTTATTATATTATAATTCGACACTTAATGTAACTAGATACAATTTTTTTATGAAAAACATAATAATCCACATAAATTTATTTGTTGTCCTTAAAAAAGAAATTTATCCACTTATTCCATAATATTTGAAAAACATGAGTGCAATTAGAAGTGTAACATTCAAACATCTCTCATCTCATTTTCTTTCATTAAGATTTTCTTTAAATTTATGAACTTACGTGTCCGTCTCTTTCTACTGTCGCTTTTCAGCTGTTATATCAACTTTCAAATTATAACGATGCTAAAGAAACTTTCACTTCAAAACATAGTCGTTAAGTTTATGCATTAAATAGAGCCAACTTGACCGAAATATAATTTATAAAACAGTTGCAACAAAAAAGAGTAACATTTTAAAGATGTAAAAGATCTCTCCGTAAATACAGTTTGAAATCGTGGCCTTTGTTTTGTTTTAGATCAAGTTAAAAAATACAATAATTTATCGTTCTCCATGGTCTAGCGGTCTGGCGTCGAACTTGACTTCTCGAGGTCCCAGCTTCGATTCCCGAAAAAAATGGAGTAAGTGTATTTTCAATTTTATAATAAAAATACCGTTGCAAGGAATTGGATATGTGGCCAGCCACTTATCACATTGTAAGACTAAAGTGTCTTTGACATATTTTTATGTTATTGCTTAGCGTTATTTTTTATGATATTTAAAGAAAACAAACAGATGGGATTTCCTGATCACGCAGCGTAGGGACAGTAAAGACGGTAACAGTGCGTTGCCAACCTGAGACTGAGATCTTAGGCATCTAGTTAGGATCTAAGTTTGAGTAAGTTTACCCGATATCAAATATCTTGTTCTCCGAACCGAAACACGTCAACGGCAAACGCAGACGTTATGAAGAAGAATAGATTAGAAGAATATAATAGAAGAAGTAGCGATCCGGACGAGTTACTACGAAACTCTACCACCTATTCAGATGTCATGGTGTTAGTGACGGTAATCCTATGTACGCCTTTTACTAAATGCCTAAGAGGAAAGCAGATGCTCTATCGTCTAAAAGAGCCCGGATCAATGTACCAAACCTGTCCTGTTTTAAATACCAATCCTAACCTGTTAGCTAATTAAAAATGTTAATCAAAGGTCTTTGAAATCAGCACAAAAGCTAACAACGAAAATTCCAATAGAAGCTATTCGAACTAAATTTTAAAGCGAAAATCGTAATCGTAAATTGAACCCGTACTAGACCACCTGCACATTAGATACGCCGCAATCAGTATCCGGCCGTAAATACCGAACCTAAAATGGGACAACTAGTGGCTACAAATGACGCGGTCTTTTGCCACAAACCTGAAAATACTTCTCGATTACATATCCATTAATTTAAACTAAATCCCTACTGATATTATAAATAAGAATGTTTGTATGCATGTTTCGTTTCAACATTAAAAGAGCGGAACTTACTTTAGTGATTTATAGTACAAAAATAGATTAGATATTGGTATATTATACTATAACCGCCTCTGTGGTCTAGCGGTCCGACGTCGGACTTAACTTCTTGAGGTCCTGGGTTCGATCCCCGGGTCGGGCAACAAAAAAATAGGGAATGTAAATTTTCAATTTTCTATTAAAATAACGTTGCCGGTTTAGCTCAATAAATGTTTTTACATTTTTTTAAAAAGACCGCATTACTTACATCTCATCAAAAACATTTTCATATAAAACCTTACCAAGAAGAGACTAGATTACTCGCACCGTGAAAAAGCTATCAGATCACGATATCTGAGATATGGAGCCAAGCTTCCGACTGTAAACGCACTTGCACTTCGAGCTCCACAATTTTACATTAATTAAAATGTATAATAACTTGGCTGTTTCACTACTATCATATGTACTTGAAGAGAAAGTTATAGGTATTACTTTTCTATCTCATTCATAGCCAATCCTTTTGATTTCAATTGTTTTGACAATGCTGTAAAGTTTTTTAAATTTGTAGAATTAAATCTACTTAGCTACTAGGACTGAGACCTGAAATGCAACAGAGAATAATTGTTTAAAGTTACAACATACAAAGATAAAAATATCTTCACGCCCATATCTCAGAAGAGATAGGCAGAGGCACCACCAGGGTATCTACAACTAGCTGAAGACAATAAGTCCACAATGTGATAGGCGACAAGCTTATCGGCAACCGGGCACACATCAATATTTTTTTTATTAGAAAATTGGAAAAAACACATTTTTTTTGTTGCCCGACCCGGGAACCGAAACCGGGATCTCATGAATTCAAGTCCAACACCTAGTCCGCTAGACCACAGAGGCGGAATTAAAAAATGTAAAATCACAAATTTGTTTCAGCTTGTGTGGTTTGTCTCAATATTTGTAAATTCGAATAGGTACTCAATTGTTCCACTACAGTTCATATTTCACCCTAATTTGTCTAGTTAAAGACATGTTTGATTGAAGGATTTAATGGTACAAGTAGTAGTTGCCCTATGCCGATACGTTGCAAAAAAAAACTGAGGCTGAATAAAACACAATTATTTGCCGGCTTTTCCATAACAAAAAATTCAATTGTGGGATATCGGCTCGTGCCATCAAAGAGGATTACAACGTATTACATACCGCTCATTGGAGCATTTTTTTCGTAATTTTTTTCGCTTCCAATCACGAAGGCTTAGTGTTTGTAATATTTCTCGGTGTTAGATCTTTATAAGCTTTTCTATTTTGGGAATGGATATACCGCATAAAATATTATTAAACTAGTTATTTACTGTACCTACCTAGTTTTGCTTTTCTTAATCATAGCCGCCGTTTGATCAGTCTACAGAAGGGCTTCCTTTCATCGCCCTTTGGTCGGTACTTTTACTTAGATTAAATTTTGCTGTGTCTTTATATTAATTAAGTATTTTTGTATCGAATAGATTTATTGCAAAACATAAACACTCATTTAATGTAGGAATATGTTAAAACGCCAAAAAGTAACACTAAGTTTTCTAAAAAACTTTTTAATTTCTGCTTATCTATGCCCAGATTACATTTATACATTCAGACTAGATGGCATAGTCGTAAATGACTTGTGGATTGGTGACATAGTCTTGTTATTCCTGCTACGAAAACCTCAGTACTTGACACTGTAGCGATCCCCAGTTAGCTTGCGCAAGGACTTAAGATCAAAGCCTCTGTTTAGGAGTACACCATTAACATCTTTAGAAAACGGAAATGTGTAATAACAATTAATTAAAACTTGTTAAATAAGTCAACACTTACAATATGTCTAGGTATGATTCACTTAAATTTTTTTGATATTTTTAATATACTATATCACATAGTCAGACATCACGGTGTTAGTGACGGTAAGCATAAGTACGCCTTTTGCAATTTGCCTGAGAGGAAAACAGATTGACTAAAAGACTAAAACTGTCTAAAAGAGCTCGGATCTATGTACCAAACCTTTCCTGTTTTAAATACCAATCCTAACCTGTTAGCTAATTAAAAAAGTTAATCAAAGGTCTTTGAAATCAGCACAAAAGCTGACAACGGAAAGCATTCCAATAGAAGCTATTCGAACTAAATTTAAAAGCGAAAATCGTAATCGTAAATTGAACCCGTACTAGACCACCTGCACATTAGATACGCCGCAATCAGTATCCGCTCGTAAATACAGAACCTAAAATGGGACAACTAGCGGCTACAAATGACGCGGTCTTTTGTCACAAACCTGAAAATACTTCTCGATTACATATCCATTTATTTGAACTAAATCCCTACTAATATTATAAATGAGAATATTTGTATGCATGTTCCGTTTTCACGTCAAAGCAGTTGAACTAACCTTAGCTTACTTTAGTACAAATAGATTAGAATTGATATATGCTACAATCGCCTCTGTGGTCTACCAGCCCGACCTTAGACTTGACTTCACGGGATCCCAGGTTCGCTTTCCGGGTTGGGCAACAAAATATATTTTTTTTTCAATTTCTAGTAAAAAGTACATTGCCCGGAATAGGATATGTGCCTATTTGCCATTAGCTTTCCACTTATTTTAACGTGGGACTTACTGTTTTCCGTTAGTCGTATAGGTATAGAATGAGGAGCTTCACTCTACATGATATCTATTAACTTTTCCACAGTACAAGCCATTTGCTACATTGAAATGATTGAACTAAAGTAAATTGGGATCAAAATGACTCAGCCGTTTAATAAAAACCTGAAAGTGCGTTTGGATCACATTCTCATTTAGAAATTCATTGTATTTCCATTACTATTATAAATACAAAAATTTATTAGATTTTGCGAATGACAAACTACTTTATATACCAGTTGCTTACCTGGTTGTTACAATTAGCTTAATATTTTTAAAGCAGATAAAGCCTTGTGTAGCCTCCTTACTTATACACCTCATTAAGATTTCAACGTTGAAACCGTAGATAGCTGTTGTGTCTTAAGCATAAATACAAAGGCTTATTCATCGAATTCTAGTTTTCGATAAGTATTGCCAGTATATATGAATATTATTACACCCGATTAGTATAATATAACACCATATTTGAATATGGTGTTCCAAGTAAATAACACGTGTTTGACACACTAATCCGCTCGTAAACACCAAAGCTAAAATAGAACTAGTTACAAATGAAGCGGTATTTTACCAGAAACCTGAAAATATTCTCCATTCAATTAAATATTGGCAAATAATTATTTGAATTCTGTGTTATTCCTGTAAACATCGACCGATATGAATACTCGTACAATGATTTTGTGAAATTTGTTAGAATAGATTACAGGTACAATTAATACTGTAGAAATAAATACAATTTAAATATTCGGATAACCAAATCGCTAAAGTATTATCCGAGGGTGGTATCAAGAGTACGATGGTCTTCTTCTTCTTCTTTTATAAATATGGGTTTAGATCGTTTTTCACGACTTACTTTGCCAGTGTCAGGTTAGGTAATTTTTATACAGTCATTAGTCACTATGTACAGGTCCGGGTCATGAGTAAAATCGGTGGCTTCGTTACTCAAGCTTACTTTAATGAAAAAAATACGAACATTTTCATTCATGATGGCGCCAAAACTCCAAGTATGATTGTCAAATACCTTGTTCTAATATAATAACACCTTTAATTTTTGATTCATAACATAATTAAATAAAACTGCAAAAGCCGACTACAACTATTACATTGTGTAACATGTCGCGATTTCAACGTCCACCTATATTTTGTCAACATCCGATTAGTACATTTTAATTTATCTTGTTGACCTCGTCAATAATAAAGTATTTAAGATAAGTAAAAATTTATGCACCATTAAATATAAGTCAAAAACTACTGGTCGGATTATGATAAAACTAATATGAGACCACCTAAGAATCACGATCCATCTTTCTATAACTATTAAAATATTAAAAATTAAAAAAAAAACCAACACAATAACTTAATTTACTTTTAAAAAGTAAAAAAGTCGGTTCATTTCCCCACATTTATCCCCACAACTTTAAAACGGCTCAACCGATTTTCATCAAACATGTCTAAGAACACTCGCACATAAGTTTCCTTTAACATAAAAAAAAACCAAATTGAAATGACTGCATCTGTTCGGGAGTTACGATGCCACAGATAGACAGACACGCAGACAGACATACACGTCAAACTTATAACACCCGTCCTTTTGAGTCGGGGGTTAAAAATAGAACCATCTAAACTGGTTGACTATTGGTAGAGTAATCGCGTAACAAACACACAAAAAAAGCTAACATGGAACTGAGAACATCTTTCTTTTTTGGAGTTGTTAAAATAGAAAATAATCGCCTCTGTGGTCTAGCGGTCCGAGTGTTGGACTTGACTGCAGGTCCCGGGTTCAAATCCCGGGTCGGCCAATAAAAAGAAAATTGGATTTTCCAATTTTTTAATTACAAAATGTTGGTCGGGATTGGAAATGTGCCCGGTTGGCGATAGGATTGCCACCTATCACATTGTGGGACTTAGTGTCTTCGGCTAGTAGTGGGTGCCTCGGTTGTACCTCTGCCTACCTCTTCGGGGATATGGGCGTAAAGATACTTTTTTTTTGTTAAAATAGATAATGTTAAGTTAATTAATATATGAGAGAAAAAATGTCTGCTTGTTTGATACATGAAAACAAATGTTTGGTCAGTATTTATTCTAGTTTTTGTTTTCTTGTATCTATTTCTTATCTACATCAAGTGGGGTCTCAGTTCTCAACCAATTTCTTTAATAAATTATGGACATCACTATTCGCTATTAAATAACATGACTTATTATTTGACGCATTTATGTCAGACTCTGGTCATAAACATAGGAACTGAAATAGAAAATGGTTACAAATGATGCGGGATTTTACCACGAACCTCAAAATACGTATCAATTCAACATCCATTTAAACGTTTATTAAGCTGTTATTGATTATACGTTTGCATTCGTTAATTTGTATTTCTAATTGATTCGGTATATTTGTAATCGATATAATATGATTATTCTTTTGGAGCTAAAAGAAGGCAAGGCCTTGGGTTCCTTGTTAGAGTTAACGTTAACAAGCAGACGTATTTCCTAAATCCGTTTTTACACTAAATTTTAATATCTTGTTGATAAGAACGCATTGTTTCTATACTTTTTATTGCGCCATCTGTGATCTTTTGTCGTTGTCATCAATATATTTGTTTGTGTGTGTAAAATGCATGGTAGTGTGGGTAATATTTAATTTATTGTTTTAATGTACTTTATAAGCATTATTATTGAAAAATATTAGTGTTCTGCACTTTTCCTACACATAAACTATAAGTGTGGCAAATTTTATGCTCCTGCGTCCGCGCAATTTTCATAAAAAGGGGTCCAAAGTTTAGGCATCACGTATTAATATATAGATTAAGAAATGCTCGTTGTCTATAGACACTAAATAAGTGAAGGCTATGAGGTTCCAAATATATCTATTCGTCCACACAATCATCTTAAACTAGACTCTTGACAATGGTTAAATAACAATAACATTTTATCTTTTTCTTTTTCTTATGTTATAGGAAGGCAAACAAGCAGACGGATTTCCTGATGGTAAGAAATTCACGCCGCCTAGAGACACGAAAGATGGTAATGGTGCGTTGCCTACCTGAGGTCAAGTAGGTAGTTTACCGGCTACCTTACCCTCCGAACCGGAACACGTCATGACGTTATGGCGGCAGGAATAGGTAAGGCGGTAGTACCAATCCGGGCGAGTCGCTGCGAAACTCTACCACCTAGTCAGATGTTACGGTGTTAGTGATGATAAGCCTATGCTCACCTTTTGCGAGCTGCCTGGCAAGAAAGGCAGATGGTCTATTCTGCAAAGGAGCCCGGACCAACACGGGTGGTATACGAATAGTTCACAAAATTCTTCAAAAAAATAAGGAAATCGAAACACTATCAAATAAATTTGACTCCTGAACTCTGAAAAGTTAAAAGTTAAAAGAGACGTGCTCAGGCGCGACAGTTGCTGGGCGACCGATACACAAGCGAGTAGTGTATACTAACTTTCTCTTTCTTTCTCACTTCACCCCGCCAATGCATAGTACACAGGGTGTATTTGACACCGTAACGAAAACTTCTGTGGTAATTTAAATACGTATCAGACCTCAAACTTACTTTTAAAGTTTTTGTCGAAAATAAGTTGTTAAAAATTTATCAGTTTTTCAGCCCGCAATGTATAGCGAACAAAGTGTATGCATTAAGCTGCACGTTGCGAGCTGTAAGTGCCTAATATGCTGTTTTGTTAGTTTGCTGTTTTTAGTAAAAATGTGTTATTTATTTGATATTAAATAAAAATCTCGATTTTTATTAGATATTTTTATTTATTTATTTTAATTCTTTATTGTACACAATTTATGACTTAAAATATGGACAGTGATAAACAGAAATGCACAAAAGGTGGGCTTATCTCTAGGTCTACAGATTTCTTCCAGGCAACCCTAAAATATAGAATCTGTGATGAAAAAGTAGGAGGCATCATGCACAATAAATAAATAACCTAAACATAGAAACAATATAAAAAAAAACCTCAATAATGACATACTTTAAAACAATATAACTAATATAAATAGGAAACCTGATAATCACAAATCGTTATGCAAGTGTCAAGTAATACTCTTTCAACCGTTTTTTGAAGATGGGCAGGGAAGTGCTATCACGGACCTCTAGAGGGAGTGAATTCCATAATTTGACGGAACGAAAAGTAAAGGAATTTGAATAACAATGGGAGTGGGATACAGGAAAACGAAGTATTGAGTTACGACTAGAACGACACGGTGATTCACTGGAGTGTAAAAAATTAAAGCGCTCTCGAAGATAAGAGGGGGCAGATGGATTATACAAAATATTGTAAAGGAGACAAAGTATATGAGAGTTCATGCTAAGACGGATAGGAAGCCATTTAAGTTTTGCTCTAAACATAGAAATATGGTCATATTTATTAGATTAGACATTAGATAGTTTAGTTGCATTAGATAGTTTTAATGAAATAAGAGAGAAAACAACAAAAATAAAACAATATTTTTTGAAAATACATTCCAACTACATACTTATGTAATATGCATGTCTATCATGTACAGAATCCATGGTTTCATTTTTCGTTACGCTGTCATTTACACGGTGTATACTCATGAATTGTGTCGATTCTACATTAGCCGAAAGAACTTCGTTCCTACCTGGTGTCCCACGACATCACACTTATATTTTTTTTGTAAACATACCTTTAATATAAACAAATGCAATAAATTATTCATCGTCTAAAATAATGTTTTTGTGGAAGTTTGAAGACTAAGGTGTTTTGTTTTCAAGTCTTATTTATATTAACATGTTTTTGTTTCCATATATTTTATTTACAAAAGCTGTGTAAAGTTTTAGTACACATTAAACGTTATTATTTAATATCCTTTCTCAAAGGTCTATTTATAAATATTCAAGAGTACAAATCGGCATATTTTGGACGAGTGAAGCTTTGTCAGCCTGAGGCCGGTATTTAAAAATAAATTGTGTGGGCAACACTCTAACATCTAGTTCGTTAAGTAGATTTATAATATTATAATTGTTATAATCATAACATGGTTGTATGATATTAGTAAATCAGTCTTTTTAGTGCGAAAATTGATAGGTGGCATTAAAATATCTAGATGTTAGCATTAACTAACAATAACATTAATGACATTCATTGGACGAAATTCGACCTTAATATATTTTAATTATAAGTTATTCAAAACAAATTATTAAATTATAATGTTCAAACATTATTAAGATTATTTTGTTAATGTTTTTTATAAGAGCGCCATCTTCGTTTATCAAGGCCAACTACTTTGTTTCCGAACATTATGAATATAGTTTGTGTGCCATTTGTTATCTTTTATCGTTATCATTGTTTTTGTTTGTGTGTGTCATACGTATGGTAGTGTGTGTAATGTTTTATTTATTGTTTTAATTTTAATATTTTTCAATAACAATACTCTCTATTCTCCATTTCTCCTACACATAAACTATAAGTGTGTCAAACGTCATAATCCTTCGTCCTCGCAATTTTCGTAAAAAGAGGACCAAAGTTTTTGCTTCACGTATCAATGTTATGATAAACATTCACCCTGCCGCCATAATGTTATTGTCATGTTCCGATTCGAAGGCTAGGTTTGCCTGTAGACGTACACAATAGACCTAATAGATCGACGTCTTCGTAGATAAACCAGGGCCTATAGACACGTCGTAGTCGTCTACGACGTGTCTATAGGCCCTGGTCATCTCTTACCATCATGAGAATCGAGTGCTTGCTGTAAAATTCCATAAAAACTAAAAAAGTGGCTGCTATAAAATTTGTCTTTACTTTGACTGCAATAAATTAAAAAAAGCAAGTAAAGATCTCTGGATATATTACACAAATAGAATTTAACACTAAAAAAACCAAGCCATATGTTTAACATCATTACACCCATAAACTATACATAACTTTATAATGCTTTATATTTAAATAGATACCAGAATAGATTTTTAAAAAACACCTAGATATAAAAATGCTGCTATCTAAATTTTTATCACACAGTTGCTTGCCTCTTCGGGAATCATGGTTCGTTAATGGAGTTAGGCGTGTATACTGTATGCTAAAACTCGGTCAAAGAGGCGATCAAAAAAGCGGTTATTACATACCACCAGAAGAGCCGTTTGCTTCTTGGCTCACCTCTCACATAAAAAAAGACATAAGAAAACGCCATACACCAATAACATATGCGCCATCTAATGACGGAATATGCGGAATCTTACACCACCTAAAGAGCCTTCAACATTAAAAAATACGCGTGTACATGAACGTGTTAAATAAACAAATATGTAGATCAATTCCGAGTATCTTAGTTGTATTACTAGCCCTAATCCGTCCCAGATTCGCTTGAGCGGATAAAATTCTTTATTTCATACACTCAAACCTTCCTCTTCAATGATTCAATAAATAAAATAACAATAAATATCCCTGGACAAACAACACAAATTGAATCTAACCCAAAAGTAAGCAAATTATATGCATGTGTTATGGGTGTTAGTCAACGATACTTAAACGTAGATATACTTAAATAGATACCAAAATAAATTTAATAAACACCCAGACCCGGAAATGCAGACATCTAAACGTTCATCACACAAGTACCTGCCCCGTTGGGAATCGAACCTTGGTCTATGTAGTTAGGCGTGTACGCTCGCTTGTTTGTCACAAGGCGTTCAACTGCATCAAAATCGTTCCGCAGTTTTTAAGATCTTAACACACATATAGTAGATAGCGGAAAGATTTTGTGCCCTTAAGGCTTAGGAGCCCTATCATGAGTAAGCCTGCTCTAGAATAAGACTGGTGATCGATGCGATCTCTCAACAGATGCGAGTGCATAATGAGCCAGAATAAACACGTGATAGGACAAATTCAAAAGACTTTGATGCTCTTCACTCGGATTTAAGAGCGAAACAACTCATTCGGAAAATCTTTGCAAATGAGCGCGCCGTATTCCCTACAAATTACGAGTATTTCTTATAAATATTTATCGCGTATACATAAAGAACATAAAGGCATTTTATTTGAATGCGTACAATTATTTAGCTGTTATAAAACGTCGCCTTTGTGGTCTAGTGGTTGTTGGATTTGACTTTATGAGGTCCCGCGTTTAATCCTCGGGTCAGGTTACAAAAAAAGTGATTTTTAAATTTTCTAATAAAACGTTGACTGGGGTAGGGTATGTCTCGCTTTGTGATAGGCTGGTCACCTATCACGTGTTGGAACTTAGTGTCTTCGAATATTGTGTCTCTGGGTATTTAAGGGGTATTGGTGTGAACATATTTTACGCAACACAAAAGCATCTATGATGTTTAAAACCGTATAATTATTTCGCTATTATTAAAGTGTATATTATTTACGATATTTGATTGAATTGGTTATGGATATTTTAACAAGGGACTTAGAATACATACCTGAAAACGTAAAAATAATAAAAAACTATATATAAAGTAAGTAAATTAAAAACATAATGTCGCTAAAAAGCCCGCACTCACAGATATTATATATTTTTCAGTTAAATCTGCAGAATATCCAGGAACAATTTCGAGCATTAATTTATTTATTTATAGGTTGCTCCACACGCGTAACGTTGAGCATCGGTTAGGCTTGGATTCGATTCCTGTTTTCGATGAAGATGGATGGTATTTCTAAGTCTGAGTGCTTAATCCATATTTTGACATTGCTTACATTCTTATTACAAGCACATAAGTTTTTTTACAAATTGAATCTAATCTCTAAGTAAGCAAATTATATGCTAATTTGCTAGTCCACAATTATAATACAAGTAACTACTTAAATAATAATAATTAATCAGTATAAAAAATATCTTCACGCCCATATCCCCAAAGAGGAAGGCAGAGGCTAAACCAGCGCATCAACGACTAGCTGAATACATTAAATCCTACAATGTGATAGGTAGCAAGCCTATCGTTAACCAAGCACATATCCAGTCCCAAAAAATGTAGTTTTTATTAGAAAATTTAAAATACGCAGTTTTTTTTTTTTAGTTGCCTCACTCGGAGACCGAAGCTAGGATCTCAAGCTAAGTCCTACGCTGGACCGCTAGACACAGAGTAAATTATTTAATAAACCCCGGAACCGGAAATGTAGACATCTAAATGTTCATCACTCAAATCCCGTCGAGATCGAAACCAAGCTTCACGGTTGGTCGGTGGATTTAGGCGTGGACGCTAGCCCCTTGACCAACGAGGCGAGGTTATGGATAAATTCACGTTATTTGTTCAGAGACATTTCCTTATTATTTATTCAGCGATAGGTCCATAAGTAATTATTTTGATCACTTTGTTAAGATCACACCCGTCTATAAAATTTACGTATCTGATAAAGAGTTTTAGTGAAACAATTGGAAAGGATTTAAAAAAATATTTTGAAGCACGTCCAAAAAAAGTACATAGATAAAAAGTAATGAATTTTCATTGTTAACAAAAGCCTTGTAAATTAGTATGTTTTGATAGTATGTAATTAATAAAAATATAAATAACAAATATCATAATGCCAAAAATAATGAAATTGCTGGTATGATTTGACCCTTAAAATCTTTTGCAATGCTGTGAAGAAAACAGAAAATACTGTGAGAAGCAGATAAATCTTTTTTTGAAATAAAAATCCAATTTTTATAATAAACAAAAGTTTAAAATGACTGAAGTTCGCAGATTAATGCAATTTCAATAAATAGTGTCAATAGTAACGGGTTCTTCACAATTTCGTCATAGTATACAATAACATTTTTTTTTAAATTCAATTAATTTTCTAAATTATTTGACATACAAATAATTTTGTTTTGGCCAAAAGTAGATAACTTAAACATGTTGGATATATTTCGCACTTGTTGGTAATGTCTACCTTCTTATGAGAGTAAAAAATCCGTGCGGTCCCATCCAAAATAATATTTATGTTAAGTAAAGCCTTATTTATGATTTATTAAAAATAATTTAAAAAATTTGACAAGTTTTGCCCTGTCTACACAATATAAACTACCACCGCGACAGTTCAAACCTAGGCAGGAGAAGGAATGACGAAACAACCACCCGGCAATTTCCACTGACATATTGTTAAAATGGGTAAAATATAAAAAGCGTGATATATATTGTCAAACAAACACATTAATTTATTTAAAGAGGTAATCACTTTTACAAGATCAGAGTGAAATAACAGCGAATTACGCACATTACAAACTAATGAGACACACTGCTCTTTCTATCACGAAATATCAATTCTTTCCAAAGAAATTCGTTGTTGTCACCTGAAGAATATTGCCTTAGTATTAACATCTATATCCAGTCCTTTCATTGCCCATTAAGTATGTAATTAATATCTTCTATGGGTCGTTTGCGTGATTCTAATTTAAACATTTATCTAATTTTTAATAATAATTATGACTTGGCGCAGATGCTTGTCTGCTCGTAAAAGGAGAGCGTCGGTCAAATTGGTCATTTTTAAGACCGTTGGTGGTAATGTGCCTTGCTGTTACCGTCGTCATTATGGTGTTGTCCACAGGAAAGGGTAACCCGTAGATTTGCACAATCGGCTTAAATCGGGCCATAGGACAAAGACATACAAGCAACATCTATATTGTGTATAGGTCTCTCGGTTGTCTCTTACCGTCACGAGAGGTAACATGTGCTTGAGCACTGTTTCATCACGTATATAAATATCATAATAATAATAAGACTTTTGTAATGAGTCTTGCATTTTTCTACATTATGTTTTATTTTAAACCAACTCCAAAAATAGGGCAGTTAACAATTGGTTGGCATGGTTATTATGCAATTACCTACTCTAATGGCAAATACGAGTAACGATAAGAATTTGATGGTTCTATTTTCGAAATACATGATTTCAATTTAGTGTTTGAGTTGTATTCATTACAGCATTTTCGTAGATGACGTTGTATTAATGTTATAGTCGGTTTTTGCAGATTTATCGCTTTTAATTAAATTCAAATAATTTTGATTAAATACCGACTTGGCAAATTTATTGTTATTGCCAATAATCATGATGATATTAGCCAAAAAACTCTCTCAGTTTTTTCATTTTTAAACTTTTTTATTGAAAAACTACACATTTAATTGGACTTCCCCTATTATTACAACATTCAGTTTACAAAATTTAAATCCTGTTTTGTCGTAATTTTTGTCTTTGTTGCCCACTCTTCTAGTCTGTATGTATACCTGCAATCGTCGCAGCTCCAAGGAACGTAATGGGTGCTATTTGACGCCAGACACTGATAAATACATGCTGTTCACACCCGCGTGCCCAACTGGTTAACCCCCCAACTGTCTCCTAACTGTGATATCAGTTTCTCGACTTTCTACATAAGATAAAGTTACGTCCCACGGAACACAATTACTGAATATCAGTATATCGTTACTTTCTTTGGTATAGATTTTCCTTTGACAATTTCTGTGTGGGGTTATATAATGAGCATGGTTCTAAGGCATTTGCTGTTCGTTTCTATTACAAAGGATCTTATGTATATCCATGTTTACAGCTAGTTTATCCACAACCTCATGTATGTGGTATTATTTACATCTACATTGAGGATTATTTTTTAAATTGGAAGACGAAATTTTTAATAGACATTTTTCCCCGTGTTGCTCCGGACTCCTTTGCAGAACAGACCATCTGCCTTCCTTGCCAGGCAGCTCGTAAAAGGCCAGCATAGACTTACCGTCACTAACACCGTGACATCTGACTAGGTGGTAGAGTTTCGCAATGACTTGCTCGGATTGGTACCACCGCCTTACCTATTCCTGCCGCCATAACGTCATGACGTGTTCCGGTTCGGAGGGTAAGGTAGCCGGTAAACTTACTTTTGCCCGAGGCTTAACATCCCGACCTCAATTTGGCAAAGCACCATTACCAGCTTTGATGTCCCTAGGCGGCGTGAATTACTTACCACCTGGAAAAATAAAATTGCTTTTGTTCAAAGCCTAATATCCCGGTCTCAGATTGGCAACGCACCATTACCACCTTTGGTGTCCACTTTGGAAATTCATATTATGCTTGTTTGCCTTCCAATATCATAAAAAAAAAGACAAAAACACAGCTGATTCTCCACTGACACTCCACTTCATTAAGTAGTTTAGGAGTCCATTGAGGACAAACATTGTGACACGAGATTTATGTATATTAAGATTTTATTTCGACTATCTTTCAGTATTGTGTAAACAAACAAAAACCACAAAGTAGTCGCAACAAAAAAATAAAATTGAAGAAGAATTACAATTTTCATGTGATAGCAAACAGCACATGGTTCTCCTGACAAGAGTCAGCTGTGGCATATCTATACATGGTGTATATATACCCTAGATAGAAAGAAGAACCGGACTAATTCACCATACATGAACAATATGAAAACGAAAAACATAAAACTAAAATCTAATTGAAGAAGTAAATTTAACTAAAAATACCAAAAAACACGGATAAAATTTTAAAAGTACTATGAGTTAGTATGAGTGATATTATGTTACTTGTGCGTCGCTGTCTTATAGCTAGGATGTTAGGTCAATTATTGTCCAAGTCAACCAGCTAACTTACTTTCTGGACCAATATTTGACACTGTTATTACAGCGGAAGGTCTAGGCAAGGCTATGAATCACTTCTCGGACAAGTTGCTTCGCGGCTTTATACTACCACTGGTCTTACTGGGTCACTCCCAATAGGTATATAATGTGATTAGACATGGTGTTGGGAGTGGGGGATTTTCGTGATTTTATAAAAAATAATTTAAGACATGGAAAACATTATTTTCATTTTTAAGTGGAATCAGTTCTATAAAAATGTAATCGAAACTAAACATAATCAAGAAAAGCGCAGGGATTTTATATATTTCAACCAAAAACAACCAAGTGGGGATTATATTTTTAATTCGGAAGCGGTACAGCACGCCCTACTTGTTTCCAATTTCCGGTCTCAGCCGCTCATGCAAATACGAATTTTCTCATCACATACCCGCCCTGGTTAAATGATTAAGTACGTATCTGAGCCCAGGGTATACCGTAAATTTATAGCGAAAATGTAGATTTAGGAAGGGTTATTTTAAACCGTGGTGGTCACAAATATCTTACACATGTATTTGTATGCGAGTAAGCAGACACTATTGGTCTATGATAAAAGTTAATCATTTTCCGCAACCGCATTCGTAACAGTGGGATCCGAGAGAGAGTGGAATTGAAAGAAAGTGTTGGTGTTAAAATCCGAAAGGGCATGTTTCACTGGTTATTATTGTTCTTTTATAAATATGGCTTTCGATCGTTTTTCACGGCTACTTTGCCAATGTCAAAGAAGAAGTAGTTCTACTGTATGTACAAAGTCAGGTCAGGTCAGGGTCTTGAGTAAAGCGGTGGCTTCTACAATCAAGCTCATCTAGTGAGTTTTGACGGTAGCGAGGAAATAGACGATACAATAATTTCTTCTTGATTATTTAATTTGTGCACTGAACAAAATTAATTTATTTCCCGCCTAAATTAACCAAATTTACTCAATGTTAACACGAAATTCAGTAATAATGAAAAAATTACGACCACCCTCATCACATGATGACCGCATTCGTAACAGTGAGATCCGAGAAAGAGTGGGATTGAAAGAAAGTGTTGGTATTAAAATGCGAAAGGGCATGCTCTATTGGTTCAGTCATGTGAAAAGAATGACAGATGAAAAATTGATAAAGCAGATATACAATATGAAAGTGGATGGATGTAGGTATCCGGGGAGACCTAGGCTGACATTAGATTAGGGTGTTTGCCGAAGGAGGTGCTTAGAGTCTCCGGAACTGGCGTGTATGTATGAAAAGGTTAATGAATGTGGAGGCAGCAAGGCAGATCTGCCAGGACGGTGAGGTGTGGCTGTCGATACTCTCTGCTTAAAGCGTAAGGGACTTGACGTGATGATACATTATCTTCCACAAAAAATATTTAGATGCCTGCTTAACTAAATTGACGTCCAACAAATAATATGCTTCGTGCATGACCTGTCAGCAGGTTTCACTCATTTACAGGATCTACAGGACATAACTACCCGCGTTAACAGGTAAGAAAGTAATTAAACATTTCGCCACGGGACTTGAGTCCTCACTAGCTCAAATGGTTAGAGCATTCGACGGCTGGAGACAAAAGGTTATAGGTTCAAATCCTGCCTGGGGCGAAATTTTTTATTTTAAAATTTATGAAAATTTAATCCAAGCACAGGGCAAGTGTTAAAATAAAAAAAATACTGTCAGCAGGTTTTTGATTAACCCCCGTAATAATAAAACTTACGCGCCCGTTGATCTGGTGTGTAACTTTATTTTTTGTTAGGAGAAGTGAAGTTACACACCAGATCAACGGGCGCGGAAATTTCATTAGTAAGCGGTAAGAATTCAATTTGAGATACTGGTGGTGATTCTGTTCACAAACTAAACTTATTTTAGGTACATGCTGCTTTTTTTAAATGAAACAAAAACAAAAGAGATGGAAAATTTTGAGTCTTGTCAGCTTAGTCTGGACATGTCAAATTGTAATGATTTTGATCAACGTTTTTGGAATAAACGTTAATAAATGATTGAACGTTAGTAGAAACGTCGGTCGTGTACATACTAATCTGACAGCATTCAAAGTGATTTGTCTCTTTCTGTTTCTTTCGTTGACAGACAATAGCGATAACTTAAAATTGCTTTAGTAGGTACTTAATAAAATTACCAATTTTTAGTATAACGCGGGTTATATAATATTTTTGAAATTAAAACTTCTTTAGCGGCGTTTCTCACTTTTTTTGGAAGGGGTAAAAACTTTTAAACTCGCGTCAGGACACGTGACCTAATCGAACATTCGTAAGACGGTGAATGTTCGTTTTATCACGTTTGTGTACGATAGAGCAAGAAATTAATATTGAATCCTACCATATAAATGATAGTACTTTCAGAGGGAATAATTTTGCACGAATTGCTTTAATTCCAAAATATCAAAAATGCCCAACGTTAATATTCAAGTTTTCACTTCTGCCGGCATTCCCGGAGTGCAACCCTTCTGTTTTTTATTGTAATATTAGCAGCCCGCCCTGGTTTATAAGTATATGAAAATTAATATACTTATAAACCGTCCTCTTTAATCACTTTATCTAATAAGAAAAAAACCCTTCAAAATCCGTGGTGTAGTTTTCAAGATTTAAGCAAATAAAGAGACATTGGGACAGAGGAAACGACATTGTTTTATACTAAGTAGTGAAGATAGCTTGTTTTATACAGTTTGGCGTCTAATAAATCTTCACAGTAAATTATGACAATAACGTGGAATTGCGAGGGAAATATTCCTAGTACGAGTGGCGTTGCCACTGAAAGACAGTAGCTTTATTTTGAAAATATACTTACAATAAGACAAAGAATCGAGAATCTTTTCGTAGAGAAAATAAATCGTAAAAATCGAAATTAATTAATTACAGTCACCATATACATAAATTGAGTTGGGCAGACAAAAGTATTCTTAAAATATGAATACACTGTGGTTAGTGTGGTTGCATAATTCTGTGCTCATCCCAACGTTATTATATGGAAGCGAGAGTTGGGTATGTCAAAAAAAGCATGAAAGTAGGATAAATATGATCAAAATGAGAGCGCTACGGAAAATCTGTGGCGTAACACTCAATGACCGCATTCGTAACAGTGAGGTCTAAGAAAAATCCACTCTGGTTTAAAAGAAAATGTTGGTGTTAAAAATTCGAAAGGGCATACTCCGCTGGTTCGATCACGTGGGAAGAATGTCAGATGAAAGATTGACAAAAAAAAACATATATACAATGCGATATACATATTGATGTAGGTACCCGGGGACACTAAGTTTGACATTCCACGATCAGATCACTCTGATATCATCCGAGGGTGGTGTCAAGAGTCTTGGCGTGAAGACTTGGCGTGAAGACATTTATGTAATAGACTGTGGTTTTACAATTCAAGACTATTGCTTTTAATTGTCAGATACGAAATTTACCTTCGTATTTAAAGAATGTGTTTTACTCAATTTTATTTGTGCGCTTAACTCAATTTATGGGTTGGTTCCTTTTTGCATAATTAGGTTCAATTCAATAAACGCCTAGACACCAAACACAAGTTAACAGACGTGCAAATATTCACCCTAGCCTTTCCATTGGATCTTTAAATGTCATTCACATTGAAGTATTTAAATTTAGTTTATGTAAAAGTCAACATATTATTTACATATTCGAAGCATGCTCTGCTATCTATTGAAGCGATATTGACTTCGATATTACGTTCCACAATGTATCTAAAGTTGATTTCCCACTGCTCGTGGAATCGCAGATGGACGCCGACCAGTCGCATCGTGGGAAAGATCTCTACCACGAGAGCATAAAAATTCAACGTTAGATTTATTCATATACTAGAGCTTAATTGTACAGTGAGTTGTTGACTTTGGCTGTGCATGATCACCTGCAAGATCACAGACTTCAGAAAGTGAATATAAAGCTGGCTGTCCATGGTACGTAGTATCGCGGATGGATGCAAATGATGATGATGATGGATGATAGAATGTGTGTGGAATTTCGTTCGCCGCGGCGTAGATAAATCTATTTGTGGTGTTCTGCAGTTTGAAGCCTCGTAGTAGGCTTTACGTGATAATCCACAGTGGTTGAAATTCAGCAGCAAAATTAACAAACTTATTTAAGATTATCGCTATCTTTTTTCCACGAAAGTTTTAGAAGGAGACAAAACACATTTAGAATCAGATTAGGTGGTACATGACATTTCCACATATTTTTAAACTATTCCTCGGAAAACGTTGATTTAAACCTCACAAGTTAACATGTCCGCATTAATGAAAGATAATGTCTTGTCTGGGTCGAATTTACGTCTTTCTTTAAAATTTGAAAAAAAAATATCTGACATGTCTAAAATGTCCAATCTCTTTTGTTTTTGTTTCCCTGGATCAAGATATCATACACGAGTTTTGGTGCCATCGTAAATGAAGGTGGTCGTTACCTTTTTATTATTAATGAATTTCGTGTCTATATTGAGTGAAATTGGTTAATTTAGGTGGGAATTAGAATAATTTTGTTTAATGAAAGTGCACAAATGAAATAATCACGAAAAAATTAGTATGTCGTCTATTTCCTCGCTGCCGTCAAATCTCACTAGATGAGCTTGAATAA
This sequence comes from Calephelis nemesis, assembly GCA_002245505.1. Lineage (NCBI taxonomy): Eukaryota > Metazoa > Arthropoda > Insecta > Lepidoptera > Riodinidae > Calephelis > Calephelis nemesis. The sequence goes on along the minus strand of NJDD01001088.1, from coordinate 43,675 downwards.
CGAAGCCACCACTTTAATCTGATATGACTTTGTACATAGTGACTAACGACTGTATAAGAATAAATAATAATTAACTTGACATTGGTAATGTAAGTCGTGAAAAACGATCAAAAGCCTTATTTATAAAAGAAGAAGATATCATAAAAGAAGTTTGCTTGGTATTCAGATACAAAGGCTAGTAACGAGATGGGCTCCAATTCAATATGGTTATACTTTTTATTCCAATCTTATAAAAAAACATCAAAAAGTTGTAAAAAACTAACCCCAAATAAAAAGAAAAAGTGAAAAATTGCGCTGTACAAATTGTTCAACATGCGGGTATGGCGGGCAGCTTATCTATACACTGAAGATTTGTAAAAAAAATAACTGCTGCCGACTAAACGTTGGATGCAGAACACATTTACAATATGTTGTCCGTCTGTCTGACTTTTTGTCTGTCTGTCAGTATCACGATCGCGATAAGCGCCAAATGTTCTAAACTGATCGTAACGAAACGAAAATGCATATGTCCCTAGAAGGACTAGAGTCTATTTTAACCAAGTTATTAAATGCATTAAAGTCAAAATGTAAATTTGGCAATTACTCATTAACGTGTAGTCCGAGCTTTTTTCTTTTTCAAGAATACGTTAGTAGTACTAGATAGATAATGCGCTTCGGCTATATTCGTTAAGCTTCGGAAATCCAAAAGTATTTTAAAGATATATATATATATATATCTTTTATCTTATTAATTATTTCGCTTTAATTTAGATTAGGTCAGCCAAATCAAAAATAAAAGTATAATTTGGAAAAAGAGTAAAAAGTGTAAAGCCGAAGCGCATCACTACATAGTATAAAACAAAGTCGCTTTTTCTGTCATGTGTCATGTTGTATGTCCCTATGAACGCTTAAATCTTTAAAACTACGCAACGGATTTTGATGCGGTTTTTTTTAATAGATAGAGTAACTCATGAGGAAGGTTTTTATGTATAATATCATCCATTAAATAGTGGACAAATACTGTTATTTTTGAGGTTTCTAATGTGATGTCGCAAATAATTACATTTTTTCCGCTTACATTGCATCAGCATTGCACCCGTGCGAAGCCGGGGCGGGTCGCTAGTAATTTATATAGTAGCACTATACTTTACTAATTGTTCCATATTTTATTCCAAGTATTAAGTTTTGTAGTTTAGAAATTACAGACACAACAAAGCTCAGTAAGCGACCAAATAACTTGGAATCCAAAATTTAGCGGAACATTTAAACGTACAGACAATCTTTCATATGCGTAAACTTATATATTAACGCTAAGTCCCCCTTTATCGTAGTGTAAGACTATCAAGTGCCAAGTGAATGTGTGTGTAGCGTGCTATCATTACAAATTCTTTTAAAACGCGGTGATGGTCGGCTGTGTATGTGTGCGTGCAAGTATGTGTGTGTGTATGTGCGTGTGCGCGCGTGTGTATAGGCGTGCTATCATCAGAAATTCTTCTGAAACGCCGTGGTGCAGCCAATCTAAGAAAATAGTATACAAACTTACATAATGTATCTTTTGCGTATCCGTGGTAGTTGTAGATGTTAATAAACTGGAAGCCAGTGTGGTTGTCTGCGAGGGCACAATTAAAACTTGTCTCATTAATAACTTGGAGTCGGGTCGCCGGCGGACTTTGTCACCGAGAAACCGTTTGTTGTCTCTTAAAAACTGCATACAAATATAAATGTTAATAAGTTTTGTTGGCAAAATTTTAGTTGTGTTTTAAGAGGCAGAAATATTCTAATGCCTCATATGGATGAGTCTATGTTGGTTTAAAACTATTTTCTAAGTTATTTTTAATCAACTCTGAAATCCTAATCCATCTGCGTGTTTTTTTTTGTACGTGTACGAGTATTATGCGAAATTACTCAATCTGTAAGAAATTGACTTTAGTGATTATATTTTTTCAAAATTTATATCGAGAATTAAAGATGATTAATGAATGAATTAATAGGAATTAATGAATGAATTAATTTGACCAGAATCTATAAACTGTGAATAATACCAGAGATTATAAAAAATGTTGTCTTTGCTAATACTTGATAAGGCATATTTTCGTGTACTTAGACGACGTGGTGAAAATGTTGGATATAGTATTGTTTTTAACAGTGTTTATATTTTTGCAGAAACCTATGTTTGCTAGGAATAATATTTGTAGTATTATCAAACAAAATGTTATTTGCATAATGTGTTAATTACATTAATTAAATATATGAAATGTAGTTAGGATAAATTTTTGGTTCGTATCAAGTCATATTTCATTTTCTTAAAAAAATTCTACGTTAAGTTACTTGTATTTAAATGTTACTTACTACAAAAATACCACGTCATGTTAATTATATTACAGTACTACGTTATGTTAATTATATTTGTACACGTAGATGATATTATACTCATTAAAATCGATGACGGTTTTTTTAGTTTAAAATATAAATAGCTGACATAATTTTAATACTTAATCATTGCTACAATTGATCAAGTTAGAACGTCTAAAATATGAAATATCTTTTAAAATGATAAAAAAATTGAAATTGTTGAAGATAAATTTGGTAGGATTATTTAAAGTATAATATAATATAATATATTCGAAATATTAAAGACTACCAAAATCGATACTTAGATTTAAATGTTTCGTATATTTTTTAAGGGATGATATTTTTTCTAATAGCTCATTCCATCGATTATATTGAAAATCAAGTTCAGTAAAACTAAGTTCAGTGTACACGAGTTCAATTGTAAGTTGTGATCCCGTGCATAATCTCTTGCAAGTGCTCTTTTAAAATTGACAACATTATTATCCACATCCCCTAAGAATCTACTTAGCACGTAAAATAGTTTAAAAATAAACTATTTATATTATCTTGAGGACCCGGGTTCGATACTCAGGTCGCAAAAATAAAAAATTAAAAATGTGTATTTTCAATTTTCTAATAAAAATAACGTTGCCCAGGATCGGATCGTTGCCCCGTTGGCGATTGGCTTGCTACCTATCACATTGAGGGACTTATTGTTTTCGGCTGATCGTTGGTACCCTAGTTGAACCTATGCCTAGCCCTTCAGGGATATAGGCGTGAAGATACTTATTCATTTAACATTATCCAAAATTTATTAAAAAATTAAATTGACATGATTGACACTCTTGACAATTAACTAAACGCGTTTTTACGTTGATCGCGGTTAAATTCTACGGTGAAGTACATATTATAGTATTTAAAACAAAGTCGCTTCCTCTGTCCCTATGTACCTTTGTATGCTTAAATCTTTAAAACCACGCAACGGATTTTGATGCGGTTTTTTTTAATAGATAAAGTGATTGAAGAGGATGGTTTATATGTATATTCATTTCCGTGCAAAGCCGAGGCGGGCCGCTAGTAAAATAAATGATATTAGAAATTTTAAAACATTCATAAAAATACATTAGTCTTTTTTGTCAAAATCGATGCTTAGATTTGAATGTTTCATACGTTTTCTAAAATATTTAACCCCGGCGTCGCTTATTTCATTTTTCCGTCTATTGAATTAAAAAAACGGGAACACGCGAGTGAAATGTCAAACATCGTGTCACGTAACAACGTTAACTTTTTGTTTTTATTAACTTTGTACGGATTTATATTTTATGTGCTTAATATTATACAGAGTTTCCTAAAAATGTAAAATATTGCCTCAAGTTTCAGCAAAAGTTTCTTAGAAAAAAAATGCTTAGGAATGTTATTTTGAAATCTATAGGTCTGCTGTGGGAAAATAATATGCAATATTGCGAATTTAATTCTATTAATTTACATGTACGTACTTCATTTAAATACGATAACTTTTGACCTATATTTTTATGAGATAAGAAGACTGTTGGTTCATTTATTGTACAGAGTATAGGTTATCTTTAGACAACAAAAGTATTAGAGCTGTATTGCCAACCCATTCCTACAAGCCCAAATACAACAGTGACGAGTAGAGACGTTATTCAGCAGAAATACCAACAGCGTCTTTACTAATCCGAATCAGTCACCGCAAGCTCTACCAATCGCAGTCAGTGTACTAGTTAATTTTACGAGAAACTTAACTAGCAAGAGCGAGAACCCGGGACCAGGATCAATGTATAATAAAACACAAAGAAGCAAATAACCTGCATATTGTTTTAAAGATTTTATTAATTAAACAATTTAGTAGGTTTGTATAAAAAATTATACTTTGTATAAAAATACAGTATATCGACTAATTTGGCAATAATAAGACCAAGAGATGCAAACTTGTTTCTTTAAAGTTTGAATAAAAATATTAAAAAAAATAACAGTAATTGATAGCAGTTACAAAAATTATACAGTATTCATATTTATAAGTAAAAACAATCCTAATAAAAAATCTCAATAAAACCTAGATGCAATGTAGCTAAAAACCATCTTTTTACGTCAGCTTTAAAGAAACCCGCATCGTAAACGGTCCATCCGTTCAAAAGTTATGATGACACACAGAAAAAGGCATACGTACAGAGATACATCAAACTTTTTCGTCGAAGGTTAAAAAAGGTATTAAATAAAGTTAATGCAATTTCATATTTCTGAAATAAACATTAATTCTTCTCTGTTCTTCTCTTTGGTGAATTGCGAAGCGTTGTTGCCTTTTTGGGCCAACCTGTACAAAAGTGCCAATTCTGCTGGCTTAA